>APFE030130668.1:0-38030 GCA_000404065.3 Pinus taeda
ATATAAAAAAATATATATATATAGCAGACGCTTCCGCGGACGCTTCGCCTCCTAGATTTTTGGAAAATGACGCTTCCGTGCTCCGCGCTTCCGCTTCGCTCCCGCTTCGTGCAACATTGGTCTTGATCATGGCTCAAAATTAAAAACTCTTATTTTACTCATTTATCTCCAGTTTAATTGTGCAAATAAAGATAGATTTGCTAATTAGAGCTTGAAATTTATTGTCAATATTGTAAAATAAATTTTGTAAATAATTTTATCTTCTAACCCTTGTTTGCAGTTGGGATTTTTTGGAGATTTGGGGTTTATTTTTATTTTTGTATATATTGGGGTTTTGGGATTTTCAAATTTTATTTTGCAGGTGAGCTTCAAGCCAGATCTGAAAATTATTCAAGGGTTTCAAGGGTTTTCAGTCCTTGGAAAAAAGTTTAAGAGGATTTCTAAAGGTGGATCTAGGCCTAGGAAGGCAAGATCCACCCTTTGTTTGCACCCCCAAGCTTAAAGCTCAAGATTTGGAAAAGGACGTCAAGATTCAAGAAGATTTTGTGACCATTTGAACATAAATTTTAAATTTGAAGCAAATTCGAAATTTTGGTTAAGGGTTTTGTGAATTTTTTGGTTTTTTGGGCCTAGAATAGCCTTATACCCTAGCCGTCCTCCTTCCCAAAGCCCTGTCGTCAGCCTAAGGAAGCCTCTCCTCCTAGTCATAGGCCCTCAGGTCTACTTTCAGCCCTAGCCGTCAGTTTCTCCCTTTTTCCCATGCCTTTTCTTCACCACAACAATGTTTTTCCTCTCTCTTGCACTTATTCCTCATTCATTGCAGGCCTGTTGTGGCCTTTCTCCTCCTCCGCAATCCCTTTTCTTCCTTGTTTCCTTGGTCGTAAGGCCTTTCCTGCCTTCCTAACCCTCGACCTTGTCTTCTGTGGCACCTAAGGACTCTCAAATCCTTAACATTGCCTCTCATTCTCTTCTATAACCCCTTGGGGTGTGAAAATTTCTAACCCAAAATTCTACTGCAATAATTGATTTATTTCACCTACTTATTCTTCACAATAAGTTATTTACGGAATCCCTTCAACAAATATTAAAATAAATTCTACTACAATTATCACATAATTACACAGAAAATAACAGCGATATACATACACAAGAACCAATCACATCAACACAGTTGTTTTTGGACAACTGTTCCCAGAAAAACCCAATGTGGGAAAACCAGTGCAGCAGATGAGGGTTTTATTAATCTCCAGCAATGATCGCTTTACAAGGAATGATATCACAGAGAAACTGAGAGAAAACACCTGAGACTTTCTCATGGAAACTTTCTGACACCTTGGAGACCCTTCTCCCACTTCTGCATCACTTCTACGTCAGCCTGCACCAAGGCTGCGTCTCCCTCTGCGATGTCTCTCAATGTCCCTGTGTGACCTCCTCAGTCACTGACTGTTTTTGATGCCCTCCTCTTCCTCCACCCTGCAACTCTCCCTCTGAAATTGATCTCCTCCTCTCTAAGAATCGATTTTCCTTGGGATATTGAGTATCTATCGGTGTGTCTCCAAATGATCCTCAAGTCTTCTCTTATACTTTTCCTGTTGATGAATCAACGACCGAGATTAAGTCTCTAATCAACGACTACGATTAAAACAGACTTGATCCTCGTCTCTTAGAAACTTCTCACCCTTATCTTTATTAATACCCATTAATATTTTTATTTTCCTAAGTTTAGACTTAGGAACCCATTAAAAATATTAATTATTTTAATAACTCCTCATCTTGGTGGAATTTCTCCAAACGATTTATAGATCCTAGAGATCTCATGTGCCTTAATCTTTCCACCAAATTTCAAGGCTAGAGCACATCCGATACTACCCAAAATCAACACTCCCTCTTAACGAGGAATGTGCTCTAGCAATGCATCACTATAGAAGCATCACACTGATCCTCTGCATCGGTCCTCTGTGCTGATGCTTGGCCTGTTTCCCCACATCCACTACAATGTTGCTTCTTGTACTGTTGCCCATGACACTGCCAATGCCACTGTTACGTCTGTATTGCAGCACCCTCTCAACATGCTACATCATGCTGCCCATAGCACTGCCACTGCTAATTGTTGCACTGCAACTCCCGATATTTATCCATTTCTGCTACTGAAATGGATTCTTCACCATCCCCATCTTCACCCTGAAATAAACAAACTTTGTTCTTCCTAGAGCCTTGGTGAGGATGTTTGCCACCTATTCTCCTATAGGAATGTACCTTAATTGTACTTCCCCTTGTTGGACACAATCTCTGACAAAGTGACACATGATATCAATGTGCTTCGACCAATCGTGAAATACTGGATTCTCAGAGAGCTTAATGCAACTCTGATTATCACACAAAATCCTGGTCGCTTCCATCCTTCTCCTAAATAGATTCACAAGCAGTTTCCTAAGCCATTGCTTTGCACGAAGTTGTGCTAGCTACCATATATTATGCTTCAATTGAGCTCAGAGGCATGGATTTATGTTTTCTACTACACCAGGTCATTCCTGATCCAATGTCGAAACAATAACCTGTTGTACTTTTCCGATCTACCGAACTTCCTACCCAATATGCGTCAGTGAACCCACTCAACCTGATGTCATTGCCTTGGGTGTACAATAGTTCATGCTCAACTGTTCCTGGTATATACCTGAGAACATGTTTGGTTGTTGCCCAGTGCGCCCTCTTCAATTCCACCATGAACTGACTGAGGGTGTTGACAGCGTAACAAATGTCTGGCCTGGTATTGACCAAATACATTAGGAACCTTATAAGCTTCCTGTACAAGGTGGGATCAACGTCTCTTCTGATGCATCAATCTTCTTCCAATTGGTGATCATTGGAGTAGCCATAGGTCTAGAATCCTGCATCTGGAATCTCTTCAAGATCTCTGTAGCATATCTCCTTTGTCCAACGAAGATCTCACCCTTCTGCTGCCAAACATCCAACCCCAGAAAATAATGCATATGTCCCAAATCCTTCATGTTGAATTCTGTGGCTAGGTTCTCCTTGCAGTCTTAATGAGCCTAGATGATCCTGTCAGAAAAAGATCATCCATATATAACACTAGGATTAGAGGCTCATTCTTGACGACAAGATAGTAGAGATTAGGATATGCGACACTCTTGACGAACCCCATCTTCTACAAGTAGCCATAATTTACCATGCTCTAGGTGCATGTTTAAGCCCATACAAGGCTTTCTTTAATCTGCACACATGAGATTTCTTCTCATGTGTCTCAAAACCCTCTGGTTGTTCAATGTATACTTCTTCTTCTATCACCCCGTTCAAGAATGTTGTCTTGACATCCATCTGGTGAATCTCCCACCCCATCTGTGTTGCAAGGGATATCACAATTCTAATAGAAGTATACCTAGCTACTGGGGTGAAGGTTTCTTCGTAGTCTATCCCTTATTTCTGAGTATACCCTTAGCCACAAACCTGGCTTTGTATTTCTCCACACTGCCATCTGCAGCATATTTGACTTTGTAGATCCATCTCAAACCTACCACTGACCTATCCTGAGGCCTAGGTACCGCTTCCCAAACACATTGACCATTATAGAATTGTTTTCCTCCACCATAGCATCTACCCACACTTGATGTTGAACGACCTCCTGAAAACTAGAGGGTTCTCCAACCCGAGCTACTAGGGCCTGGTATCTGTCTGGCTATCCTCACTCCCTTTTATCATTCCTGGGTGCAACAATGAAGTCCTCTGCATCCCGTAGAATCTGTTGGAGTTCCCAGCTCGTTCTTCCACTGGTAGTGGGTACATCTATCAGCTCTTCCTCCTTCTAAGATTCCTCCTGTTCTGAAGCTTTGCCTTTAGGAGAATTGTTGGTACTAGTTTCTGCTGGTCGAAGTGGTTGGACCAACTGATCGTCTTTTCACTGCTCCTCGGAAGGCATTTCTCGAGATTTCCTAAAAGCTTTGTCCTCCATGAACTTTACATCCCGCCGAACTACTACCTTCCTACTCCCTAGAAGATGGACTCTATATGCCTTAGCATTCTCGCTGTATCCCACAAGATATCCTTTCTCTGCAATTTGATCTAGTTTCTTTCTCTTTTCTTCAGGTATACGACAATACGCCAAACTCCCAAATATCCTTAAATGACTTACTTCAGGTGTCTTCCCAGTAAAGACAATTTCCGGAGTGATTTTGCCCAATGCCCTATGTGGAGTCCTATTCTAGACATATACTGTTGTGATGCATGCTTCTACCCACAGGAATTTGGGCATATCCTGATCATACAGCATTTCACTAGCTGCTTCCACAATAGTCCTGTTTTTCCTTTCTGCTACTCCATTCTGCTCCAGATTGTAGGGAGTTGTCCACTCCCTTCTGATGTCTTCCCTAGTGCAAAAATCAGTGAAGTCTTTGTCAACATACTCACCACCATTGTCTGAACGCAACACTTTTATCTTCTTTCCTGTTAGATTCTCTAATAGAGCCTTGAACTCTTTGAATCGACCAAAAACCTCATCCTTTGTTTCAGAAAGTAGATCCAAGTCTTCCTGGAATGGTCATTGATGAAGGTGACGAAGTATTCGGCACCACTAAGAGCTTTTGTGGACATAGGTCTACAGATGTCTGAGTGTATCAATCCTAGAACACTCTTAGCTCTATTGTTACTTCTGGAAAACGTTGCTTTGGCATACTTGCCTAGAGTGCACCCTCTGCATACACCATCTCGTTCGGTACAAATTTTGAACTCCTGATATTGTTTTCCTAAGAATTTTCAGAGCCCCATGGTGTAAGTGTCCCATCCTCCTATGCCATATTTCACTCAAATCTTTATCTCCATTGTTGCCTATCAGTGCCATTGGAGACTCTCGCTGTAATCTATACAGCCTGTTACTTATGATTCCAATCTGGGCATTTCTTTTCCAACTCAGGTGTTTGACATATACTTTCTCCTTAATGAAGAAAACGTCATAGCCCTTGTTTTGAAGTTGAGATACGGAAAGTAAGTTCATCCCCAATCCTGGCACATGAAGCAAATTGATTGACCAAAGTCGCTCTACTGCTTCGATTTGAAAGACTACAGTCCCTCTTCCTACAGGGGTACACTTTGCCTTATTTCCCATGGTGATCTGAAAATTCATCCTTTCTTCCTGATAATCTGAAAAACATTCTCGAATTCTTGTCATATGCCAGGAAGCTCCACTATCTATATACCAAACCTCAGAGGAGGCAGAGCTTGCTAGGCAAGCGACTTCTTCTTCCAATCTGGAAGCTAACATAGAATAATTGTGATCCATGTCCCTTGTGCTTTCTTCTAGATATATGCATGAGTCCCTTTGAGTTGATGCTTCTGCATCATGCTCCTTACCCATAGCCGATTCTTCTCTCCTGTTGTCGGATCTCTCCTCTGATACCATGTAAAATTTCTAACCCGAAATTCTACTGCAGTAACTGAGTTATTTCATCTACTTATTCTTCACAATAAGTTATTTACAAAATCCCTTTAGCAAATATTAAAATAAATTCTACTACAGTTATCACATAATTACACAGAGAAAATAACAGCGATATACATACACAAGAACCAATCACATCAACACAGTTGGTTTTGGAATTGTCCCCGGAAAAAACCCAATGTGGGAAAATCGGTGTAGCAGATCAGGGTTTTATTAATCTTCAGCAACAATCGCTTTACAAGGAATGATTTTACAGAGAAACTAAGAGAAAACACCTGAGACTTTCTCCTGGAAACTTTCTGATACCTTGGAGAGCCTTCTCCCACTTCTGTGTCACTTCTACGTTAGCTTGCGTGAGGGTTGCGTCTCCCTCTGCGCAGCCTCTCAATATCCCTACGTCACCTCCTCCTCAGTCACTGATTGTTGTTGATGCCCTCCTCTTCCTCCACCCTGCAACTCTCCCTCTGAAATCGATCTCCTCTCTGAGAATCGATTTTCCTTGGGATATTGAGTATCTGTCGATGTGTCTCCAAATGATCCTCAAGTCTTCTCTTATACTTTTCCTGTTGATGAATCAACGGCCGATATTAAGTCTCTAATCAACGGTAAGATAAAAACAAACTCGATCCTCATCTCTTAGAAACTTCTCACCCTTATCTTTATTAATACCCATTAATATTTTTATTTTCCTAAGTTTAGACTTAGGAACCCATTAAAAATATTAATTATTTTAATAACTCCTCATCCGGGTGGAATTTTTCCAAATGATTTCTGGGTCTTGGAGATCTCATGTGCCTTAGCCTCTCCACCAAATTTCAAGGCTAGAGCACATCTGATGCTACCCAAAATCAACATGCGGCACCCTTTCTTCCTCTTTCCAGCCTAACGCGGCCCTTGTTTTGGGCTACGCTGCCCTCTAATCTCTCTGTCGTGGCCTTTTAGGCCTTCCACCCTTGATCGCAGGCTTGTCTAGCCCTAGCCGTGAGCCCTGTCAGGTCATTCCTCTGCCTGCTACCCTGAAAAAGGTCCTCATTCCTCACAGTGTTGCCTCTTCCAGTCACATTTCAATCACTGTGCTGTGATTTAAATATTTCCAAGCCAGATTATTAACGTTTGCAGCAAGCTTGAGGTCAGATTTACTCTTGCAAGTGAACTATCTCTAAGAAGAAATTTTTCTGGCAAGTGTCTCCAAGCCTTTAGGGCTTTCTGGTGTGCATTTTCTAACTCTCACCTTCCTGTTTCAGTAAATCAATATTGCAAAGCAGTTCTTGAATCCATATCCAAGTGAAATTAAATTTGTCTAATACACTAAAGGGTCACTTAAACACACCTGGGTGTTTATTTGTTTAACCTTATCACAAGTTTTTTGATGACTATCAGAAGGGTCTCAGATGTCTGAAATACATCTCAGAGGTCTGAATTACGTTAGTAACATAATCATCCAAGCAAAGAAAAAGATTAAACACTCTGGAATAGTTTTTGACACTTGGCATAAGAATTGCTTGCTATAACCTACTGCTGTCATAAATTTATTTACTGCTTGTCTTTTTCACTGAAGTATAAATAGCTTGTTGTTGTCCTAAAGTCACTCATTAGTGCCATAAAAAAATCTGAATTGCATTGCTAGCTCTAAGCACTCTCATTCACTCATAAGGTTGTTAACATTGGATAACAAGTCTCTTGTTGCAAATTTGATACAATTACCTTAGCATAGCTCTCTTGTTGCTCATACATAATCTCTCATTGGCATTTAAATTCTAAAGAAATCTAATTGAGTGAACAAGCAATTTTGTGCTTTTTTACTTGCATCGTTGATTATATTGTCACATTTTTTAGCATTGAAGATATCATTGACATTGGCATATGGTGTTGAGGTATACTAGGAGCATTTTCGAATCTTATTGCGTCTTTGGGATAATTGTCATTAACATATCATTTCTTGGATAATTGCTGAAAGTATAAGTGCTCTAATTCTCTTTCTTGCCATTTGGTTAAAGCATATTGTGGATCTTGGCTAATTAGCAATCTACACTTGGCATCAAAAGTTTCACTTGGAGATTAGTGTTGGTTAAGGATATTTGCATTTATCTCATTGGCTATATATCTAAGTAAGCAAGTGTTCTAAATGTTCATAGTTTTATGATTCTTGTTTAGTGCACCATTGGAAGAGCGTTACATCTATCTAGGTACTCTTGGTTCATTGGTTAGTATATCTCATATTGGTGATTTTCCTAAAAGATTAATTGAATAGGTTTCATCTTCATTATTCTTTGTGGATATTTCTTGTTGGCACCTTTGGCATTTATTCTTATGGTTGAGATTGTCTCTTAAATATCGCTAAACAAGTACTTGTCGATATAACTCAAGATTAACCATAATTAAAGTACTTAAAGCATTAATAATCTCACCTTAAGAATCATTCACTAATTTCACCTTGCATATCATTTTAAGCTAGTCTTGCACCTAAAAAACTTACCTCCAAGCATAAGCTTGGTTGATAGATTTCTAGAACAACCCTTCTCATCTAGCTTGAGAGGCCCAGGCAACTCTTCGATGGTTAACATGGTGACCTTGCAGTCGTCAAAGCCACAGTCTCTGCAGCACCGGAGGCATCGGGTGATAGGAGCCTAACAAAAGGTATCGTTAATCAAGCCCTTGCTTGCTTCCTGTTGACCTGCTTCCCACAACCTACTTTGGAGCCTAGCTTCAAAACAGTTAAGGGAAGGTCAAACTTAGAGTAGGCATTTAATTAAAATTAACGAAGATCTTTGCATTTCACATAGATCTTAGGAATTGCATCTCATATAGGATAGTAGCGCATTAAACCAGCAATTGCCCATCTAGTACTTGGTCTCAAATTTATAAAGCAAAAGTGTTGACTCCATAAGGCACTGGTCTCAAATATATAAATTCAATCTAATCCTTAAAATCTTGCTAGATTTAACCAAGTAATAAGCCACTCAACTATGTCTCCCGGACTAGTTGGTTCTCAACTTGTCCTTCATCATTTCATTTCCATAGGGCCTACACCCAATAGCATGTTGATGGCAGACAGCTAAAACGGAGAGGTTGGGGATTAGGGTGACAGTTCCCGACCTAAGCCGTTGTCGCGGTGCCTATACAATTTGAGCGACAATAAGCCCCATAAACTATTGGCTCATTGACATTAATATAACTAAAAACTTTAGTCAATACAAACTTCTAACCAAACATCAGTATTAACTTGCTATCAGGAAGGATTAAGGACTTGCGTAATTTGCAATTATAAGAGATAAGAATAGACAGTAAACACTAATAGAACTTTTTTTTCTCTAACATGAGGATGAAACTTGTACCTAGATGACCCTATATATAGCCAAAAATATGTTGAGATAATAGCAAAGTACCTATCTTAAGGAGTAACAAGGAAATAATTGAGATTGGGGGATAGTTTTTTCATTGAAAAACCAATATAAGATGGCAGGTCCTTTCTGGAGTGCAATTTTTACTCATAGATCTAAAATATGGGGAGTAAATGTCCCAATGCCCACAGCCGAATTGGTCGGAGTGAAAAGTAAAGGCAAGCAAACCAGAAATATGTGAAAAGAACATATTTCTATTAGAAGGCGTTTCCAAAATATGGTGGGCTTGATGGCCATGAGAGGTAAAGTGCCCCCCAACACCTCTTGGCATTTTCAGACGGGATGTTGCTCAGATTTAGTTTCAGTGGAGGCAACCATGTTTTTGTTTTCTTTCTTCATGTCTCATATGGCATTATGTTAACTAGGAACAAGTTTCTCCCTTTCATGTTGATTGAGTGTAAAGGGAAGTTTTATTTCTTTGTTTCTCTTCATTTCGATCATAGCTGGATTTCATTGTGTCTTTGTCAATCTTTCCGTTTTTGTGTTTCAAGAGGATCTGTTTTAGATTAAGATTTTGACTAGTGGCCTTGTGCTTATCCCTTGACCCATGACTTGTTGACAGCCTTTCTACTGTGTATTTTTTTGCAATATGTTCAATGTACTTTGATGTTTGCATCGAATACAATATTTTAAGCATATTTCAAAAAAATGCCATACAATAGTTTTAAAATTGAGCATTCAACTGCCCAATAAATTGTTGCAACTCATATCCATATTTTATTTATATTATATGGTAGTTACATAAGCATATTTATCTCAATAACACAGGAAGAAAAAGCCTCTTTCTGACTAAGGACGCATGATCTAGTGAAGGCCAACATCGGTGGCAGTAGCAGCAGTGGGACAAAGTAGGTGAAGGAAGAGGAGGACATGGCCCTTACATCAAAGGGGCAGCAGGAGCAGCACAGAAGAAAGGACATTTCGAAGATCAAGTGCTTCAAGTGTGGCAAGTTGGGCAACTACAGCACTCAGTGTCCTCTCAGAAAGAAGGACAAGGAAGAGAAGCAGGACCAACAAGTTGCATCCACTGAGATCGATAGGTTGTCCTCTAGACTAGAGGAAGAATTTGCTATGATTGTCGAGATGCCTCCAGGGGTGAGGTGGGGCGATCTAGAGTTGTAGCCCCAGAGAGCTACAGGATGGGCAAGATCCTTGAGGAGTCCACCTTTTGGATCAAGACCTTGCTACAGGAGCCCATAGTCAGCAGTAGTAGGATGGACCAATGGCAGTTGGTGCAGTCAGGTGCCAAAGTGACAGATTCAGTGGCTAGTAGCGGTAAGATGTTGAGCAGCACAAAGTATAGTTGGCAGCAGTGCAAATGGCACAGTGAAGAGTCAGCAGCAATGTAGTGGCTTCAATGACAGCGCAGAGGCTAGCAGTAGTCAGAACTCGGACGATGGATGCATCATACTGAACAAAGTTGGATCGGTATTTTGGATGCTTTTCCATTGCAGATGTTGCAGTTGCAGCAATAGCAGATGGAGAGGGAGTTGCAGTGCAAATGTAATGTTGGCAGTAGTTCAGCGGGGCCGGCAACAGCACAGATGCAGCTCATATCATAATTGCGTAGTAGTTGGTGGGCAGTAGAGCCAGACATCAGTAGCGCAACAGGAGATGGTGCAGAGACAGAGTGATGCTTCAGTGCGTTGCAGCACTAGAGCACATTCCTCGCTAAGAGGGAGTGTTGATTTCTGTAGCATCGGATGTGCTCTTGCCTCGAGATTTTGCAAAGAGGCTAAGACACATGCATTCTCCAATACCCAAAATCGTTTGGGAAAATTCCACCTAGAGAAGGTTTAATTAAAATAATTAACCTTTTTAAATGATTTCGTAAGTCTAAACTTGGGAAATTTGGTTACTTAAAGGGTATTAATTAAATCAGGTGTGAATCTTCTAGAAGAAGACGATGATCAAATCCCAATTAATTTTAGCCCTTTATTATGTTTTGATATTGGTCATTGGAGCTCCAACGAGAGATTATAAGAAGGAGTTCGATGGGCACTTGGAGAAAACATCGAGTGAGAGATCAGAGATCGAATTTCTCAAGAAGTAGCGGCGTTGAGTTATTGAAGAAGGATCGAGTGATCTTCTCGCAGTGAGGGGCAGGGATAGTAGTCTGGAGGAGAGTTTTCCAGATCCGAAGAGTGCAAGACAGAGAAAGCATAGAGCAGTTTAGTGAGGCAGCGCAGAGCTTCAGAGTGTGAAGATTTCTAAATCTACACATCAGAAATCCTACTGCAATCACTGGTTTATCATCTCCTACTTGTTCTTTACATTCAACAAGTTATTTGATTATTTAAATAGCGATGAAAACACTATTGCAGACTACACATACATACAGATCATTAACTGAAATAGAATGAGACAAATACACAAGGGACACCGTTATTTCTGGACAAACGTTCCCGGAAAAACCCAATTCAGGAAAATCGGTGCAGCATATAGAGGATTTGTATTATTAAGCAGATTTCTGAATACAACTAGGGTGCCAATTCCGGCTCACCCAACAGAGAAAAACCTAGTAGAAGTACCTCTATACAAAGACATATTTTGGTGAATCCAACAACTGGATGATCAAACCCCATAGATGACAATGTTGTCCCCAGTGTTGGGCAGCAATGGTTGCTCCAAGCTCTGCGTTGGAACTGCATCACCCTCCCAGTGAGCCTTCCTGGCTCAGAAATCGATATGTTGAACGGTTGCTCTCTCTGCCTCACAAAAGCCCCAGCACTGCCTCCAAATAACTGCATCAGCCCCTCTGGCTTTTGCGTCACCCTCTCTGGAGTTGCGCTGTCTCTCTTGGTGTTGCTCTGCCTCTCTGCTATGTATTCTCAACCTTGGTCTGAAGTTCCTCTGCTGAACTTCCCCTCTCACTGCATCTCAAATCATTAGCTCGACTTTCTTAGCAAACCTCCCCCCAGAAAAATCGAACTCTTTGATCTCACAATGTATCTCCAACTGACCCTCAAGCCTCCTCTTATACTTTTCCTGTTGATGAATCAACGGCCAAGATTAAATCCCTAATCAATGGCTAAGATTAAAACAGACTTGATCCTTGCCACTTAGAAGTTTCTCACCCATATTAATACCCATTAATATTTTTATTTTCCTAAGTTTAGACTTAGGAACCCATTAAAAATATTTATTATTTTAATAACTCCTCATCCGGGTGGAATTTCTCCGAACAATTTCTGGATTCTGGAGATCTCATGTGTTCTAGCCCCTCCACCAAATTTTGGAGCTAGAGCACAGCGAATGCTACCCAAAATCAATACAGAGGGAGTTCGAATTCCAGCTGGGAGAGTCAAGATCCAGTGCCAGAAGCCGGGGTGTGAGACCGAAGGGCGAGAAGGTCGAATTTCCAAACAGCAAGAGATCAGCAAAGGAGGTGAAGCAGAGCCCAGCCAATATGACACAGAGTTGCGTAGGATCGACGCAAAAACTGCGCAAAGGCAGCGTGGGGCCAGTCAGCCAGCCCCTGATCAGTGTCGGATCTCTCGAATTAGTGTGAGATTTTTCTCACTAAACTCTTCACCATTTTTTCTCTGTATTGGATAGCCAATTTGGGCATCCAACGATTTGTACTCAAAAACAACTGCATGATAATAAAACCCTCAGCTGTTGCACCGGTTTTCCCACATTGGGTTTTTCTGGGGACATTGTCCAAAAACAACTGTGTAGATGTGTGTTTATTTCTCTCCAGTGTTGTATTTAATTTCCGCTGTATTTATTTGGTGTAAGCTGCAATGTATGTATTTCAATATTTGTTGTAGAAAACTGCGAGTAATTTGTTCAAGTGATTAACAAATAGGAGAAATATCATCAGTTTTCTGCAGTAGGAATCGGGTAACAGATTTTCCACAATGATCTCAATTAACCAAACAACATGCTGAATTTAACTAACCAGAAATTAAATTTCAGACCAGAGCATCAACCACACAATAGCTGAAAATCAAATAGAGGAAGGATAAAACAGTTTCTCACAGACAAGGTAATTTCTCATTCAAATCAGCTTTTCATTCCTTCGAAAACCTTACAAGGAAACCTTCAGTCTGCTAAAAACCAGTAGTAGTATGGTTAATAAATCGCATTGAAACCGAGTTGTACAGCCTGCCTGGGAGAGGTGCAACCTAATGGAAAACAAAGGAAATAGCAGGAACTGTTGTATGTCCTCTCCGCAAGACTGTATAGATCTTCTTGTATGGCGGCTGGCCTGTACAAATGTCTTTCCTAAATCACCCTGTTCTATCTATCTTTGTCTTGCCCCTGGTCACTCAACCTACTCAACCATTCAATTATGTCCAAGTCCTCTGTCGTGACCTGTCTTTATACTTTTAGCTAAGAACAAAACCCTAATCGAATTTTCAGGTTAATCCTAGTCTAATCCATGCATTCATGAAATACACTTTTTAGACTCAACAGCTAAAAGTAAGACTTTACATTTTTAATTAAGTTAATGACAAAATAGAATTACTTTTTGAAAATAAAAAATATCTCGAACTACTTCTCGCACATTCAGAAACTTGTCTGGAAGTTCCTGTCAAGTTATATTTCTCAACAACTAAAGCCATACTAAGACCTGAAAAGCAGTTCCCAAACTAAGAAAAGGCAGTTCCTTCCTAGCTGGAACAGCACTTTTAAATAAGGATGGTTCTTCCTAAATCTAGAAAACATCTATTAAATACATCAAAAGCTAAAGGTGGCGCATGCATGCGCAAATATGAATGCATCTCACACACAGGCTGTCTTCTTAACTGCTGCTCTGCCCTTACTACAACTGTGCCTCCCTCATACCAGCACAAGGACCAAGACTGTATGAATATGCTAGGTGCACTGTTGCTAAAGCTGCCACAAATTCTGCTGATCATGCTGTGCAACAATAGGAAGGAGAACACATGCGGAGCAACAGGTAAACTAACAAAAAATTGTGTACAAACAGAACAACCTAGGACTAGTAGAACAAAATAAACCAACTTAGTTACAAGGTTCTGCAACTTATTGGGATATCAATTTAAGGGATGCACAACAACCTATTGATGAATGAGGAAGTTTCCAACAGAAATGGTTTGTATGCTCTAAGTTACCAGATCTGGCACATTGGGGTCCAGGATCCGCAGATCCACTAATCCGATTCGGATCCGGATCCAGATCTGCCTTGATCCATCCAGGAAACAGCAACGTGGCGGATCCCTGTTTGTTGGAAACGGATCCCGTATTTTGGAAATGGATCCAGTGTAAAGTACGACTGGATTTCAAGTTTATTGAGTTTTTAGTTTTAAGTCTTTTTGTGCTAATTCGATGATTTGGTCCCTCTTTATCTTGTTCCATGAGTTTGTCGACCACAAAAGGATAGCAACAGCGCTCTTGTTCCATGAGTTTGTCGGCCGCACAAGGATAGCAACAGCACAACAGAGAAGGATTTGCCGGGAAACGACCCCACTCGTGTCTCGGGTTTGGAATTCGTTTAATTTTAAATTTTTGTGTGTAAAAGATTTGATTTTCTTCCAGAGCTTTGTTTGACATTTAAGAAAATGCCATTTGCTAGATGATATCGACAACACACAGATTTCTTCCTAACAGCAACGAAATACTATTAGATGATATTAAATAAACTATAATGCCAACTACAAAAGCTATAAGGCAATGAGAATGAAAATCTTTGGTGGGATTGTGCAGATTCAGCTTTGTGCTTGGTAGCCAGAGTCTGTGCCTGCCAAACAATAGCAACCATCTGTGAGTGGCCTGACAAACGGTACAAGACCTCCAGTTTCTTCACACTTCCACACGAAAGAAAATAAGTTTTAAAAATGGGATATAAGTACTTAAACCAAAGGTCTGCACATTTACAACCCCTCTGTCAACTCTAGCTTCATTTCATCCTGTAAGAAATATAAACTAATTTCCCCAAACTAACTGACCCAGCTTGCTCCACTGTATTAAAATTTCCTCTAGGATGGAACAATTAGAAAAGGCTATAACCTTGTCCCAAACTTATGATGTTATAAATTATCTACCTTTTTTTATTGTAAAAGGGTTCAGCAGTTTTTTCTATACTAGTCCTCCAAATAGTTTTTAATGTCTGAGATCCCTTAGAATTACAAAATACCCTGAAGTTGAGGGACTTAACACAAAAGTTAGACCAGAGTAGCCAGCACAAACTTCCTGAGTAATTGATAGAGTCCCACATAACTCCTATCAGTTTCTTCAAAGGTGACCGATTTATCAATATTCAAATTTTCACAGTTCCCAGCGATAAGTGAACAACAAACTTAGAATTGGAGGAATTATGAATGGAAATATGCTTTGGCTTTCTTTTCTATTCTTCATGTGAAATTTGAAATTTCTGAAGATGCAGATATAAATGAAGAAAAAATCCAAAGACACAAAAGAAAATAATGTGCAGTCCATAAAATCAAAGATGTTAACTTTTTTGCATGTATATTTATTATTAGTGAATCCAGAAGCCAAAAGCCCATTAGAGTAAAAATCATGTATTTTTTTAACATAACAAACTTTGCTAGGAAATCAAATAACAACATAACAAGCTACAGAGTTTAAATGTATGCAAATCAAAGTGAATCATGTTAATTAAGTGCTAAATGTAAATTAATGTTTTGTTGTGTAATAATTAATTTTTATTTTTTAATTTTATTTTAATTAAATTAATGAAAATGTAATCAAAGGATACAGATTTAATTATTAATGAAATGTTGTGTATTTTTTTAATTAATTTTTAATTTGTATGTATTTTAATTTTTACTTTTGTGTATTCATGATAGTTTGAATTTTGGAATTTCTCATATATGCAATCACACACTATAACCTATAACCTATAGAAATGGAACCATCACAACAGAGCGAAAGGGAAATCATCAAAACAGACCTAAAATCTCCTATATGGCAGTATGTGGACATTATTGGAAAAAATCTCGAAGGTGGTTCATATAAATGGAAGTGCAATGAATGTCAAGATATCAAAAATGGCTCATATACCAGAGTGAAGGCCCATTGACTGGACAAACCAACACAGGGGTGCAAGTATGCACTGGGACAAATGATGCAAATGGCAAACCTGGCCAAGGTTTGAGTCCTGCAAAAATTAAATTCTATGCATCTTTGCAAGATGTTGCTGATTGGAAGCTTGCCAAGGGAAAACACCCTGTGCAAAGCTCTACAATTAGACCTCCATTGCCATCTAGGCCTTGCTAACACAACTAATAAAAGACCCACTCTAAGCCCTCTTGAAGCAGCTTTCAATAATCAAAGTAGAGATAGCCGATTAACATGTAGCTCGTTGCATCTATGCAAATGGGCTAGCACTCAATTTGGTGCATTCCCCTTATTGGCAACAAATGATTTAGGTGGTTAATGAAGCACCAAAAGGGTACAAAAGCCTTGGATATGAAAAGGTCCTGTTAAATTTGGAACATGTTTTTAGTTACTTCATGGATCCATATTAGCCCATTTATCAATCCATTTTGATTCCATTAGAAATCACATAGCTCATTATCATATCCGCAGTAATTGAAGAAAGAACATAAATGGTAGGGGCAAAAGACAAGTTAAGACAAGAGAACTCAAGTATATGGCTCAAGCCAAGGAAAAACCCCAAGATGGGGAAAACCCTTTGTCAATTCTTCTTATCATTAATATCAAATGTTCAACAGAGAGAGAGAAAACAATAGTTCAAAGTCAAAATGAAGGTCTAATACCACTGCCCTTAGACAAGGAGATGGCTCAAACAAAGCTGCAAATCTAACATTTTGTCCAAGCTCCAAGGACTGGTGACTTATCTGCAATTCTGGTATGACTGGCTAGGACATAAACACAGTCTGTTACAGCCCCTATTCACTGCTTTCTAGGCCTTCTATTGACTGTGGCTTCCCTTCAGACAATCTTTCCAGATACACGATGCCCTTAGGCCTTCTTCTAGGCTTCAATGTTGTTGTACCTTCCTGCGTCCTCCTGCACCCAAGTCAAAGTTGTTGCTCCTAACTGCGTTCTCCTTCTTCCCACATGAGAGAGAGAAGCTCCTCCTATGCATACCCAAACAAGCTAGGAGAGAGAAGAAATGTGGAGATGAGATGAGTTTCATAATGCCTCAAGGTCTCCTCTACTTATATGCCACGTTGAGGTTTAGTTGGGGGTGTGAAACACTATTTTACTTGCTGGCCGACCTTGACAAATTGTCAAAAAATACAAATAAATTCATATCTCCATGAATACATGTCAGAATCGGATGATCGTTAGATCAATCCTACACCTCTCGATGGGAGGAATCCAATAAAAATATCAGCTGCCATAAATAAGATGACCCACACGGAGTTTGGCCCTAGTTGCCAATTTTAACACTCCCTCTCAACTAGGGAGAACTCCATTTGCTAATCCATCTGTCTGTCGATACTATCTCTGCCATTAAATGCACTGCCCTGCACTGCTCGGCTCGGCTCTACTCTGCTGAACTATGAAGAAGAAGAAATGATCGAGAACGTATCATACCGTCCTCTACTGACTCGAAGTCAGTCCCAGATAAAAGAGAGTGTCCAGTAGCACTCTTACTGACCGGAGGTAGTCCCAATAAAGAGAGTGCCATAACAATCTTACTGATCCGAAATCAGTTCCAAATAAAGAGTGTCTCATACCACTCTTACTGACTCGAAGTCAGTTCCAAAAGAGAGTGAGTTATATCACTCTTACTGACCCGAAATCAGTTCCAATTGATCCCAGATCAATGTCATCCTAGCATAGGGAGTACGGTAGATACACGATGCGTCCATCGGTACTACTATGGTCCCTATCCTCATTTCCCTACTTATTGGCCAAATGAGAGGTACTTCCCATGAGTCCCAGACTGCATGGGTAGGATGTCTCAGCAGGAGAAGGATGAACCACTCATCCTACCTACATGTCGCCACGGGGTATCACAGGGGAAGCCTGAATCGTTCACCTAGTACATAGCGCACCACTAGGGGAGGGTGAATCACCCTATGGTCGCTCGTCCTTCCAAGAAGTACCCCAAGCCCCCCGGAGCTCCTAGAGCTCAATGTATGCATCATACAGGACCCTCATAAGAGGGTCTCTGCATGACTCCTAGTCGTTCTAGGAAATTAAAGATTTTGACCTTTCCCAGGGGCTTCGTCAGAATGTCAGCGACCTTCTCATCAGTCCCAATATGATGGAGCCTTATTGCTCCTCGTTGTACCACATCCCGGATGAAGTGGTACCTGATATCAATGTGCTTGGAGCGATCATGAAATACAAGATTCTTTGATAAATGAATCCCACTCTGGTTGTTGCAGAGGATCATGGTAGTATCCAGCGTATGTCCAAACAGCTCACTGAAGAGCTTCCTCAACCAGACAGCCTCACAGGAGGCCATACTCGCAGCAATGTACTCTGCCTGGTGCTCAATGCCACTGAATTCTACTTCATGCACATCCAGGATATCGAAGCAGAACCCAAAGAGAAACAGCATCCGGAAGTGCTCTTTCGGTCCACCACACTGCCTGCCCAATCAGAATCGAAATAACCATGCAGCCTCACATCTCCGGCAGTGTATCTCAATCCATGAGTGATTGTGCCCCGAAGATATCTCAGTAGATTCTTGGCACCAATCCAATGTGAGTGATGAGGCTCAACCATATATTGGCTCAATGTGTTGACTACAAAACATATACTCGGACAGGAGTTCACCAACAACATCAATGCTCCTATAAGTTCACGATACTCAAAAGCATTTCCCAAAACAAGTCCAGCAGCACTACCGCATAACTTCTTGAAGTCAAGCTCCATCGGGGTAGTCACGAGCTTGCAGTCCACCATACCAAATCTCTCCAATATCTTCACCATGTATTTTCCTTGAGATAGGAAAATTTCTCCTAGCTTTTGCTAGACCTCTAGCCCTAGGAAATAGTGCAGCAGTCCTAATTCCTTCATCTCAAATTTGGAAGCCAACTCCCTCTTACATTTATGAATGAAAGGGTCTGCCCCTGTCAGAAAGAGGTCGTCCACATACAGCACCAGTATGAGAGGCTTATCATCTTCAACCTTAAAATAAAGGTTCGGATCGGCTTCACTCCTAGCGAAACCCAATTTCATAAAGTAGCTATCGATCCTATCATAGCAAGCTCGAGGTGCTTGCTTCAGCCCATAGAGAGCTTTCTTCAACCTGCATACATGAGATTCCAGATTATGAATCTCAAACCCCTCAGGTTGTTCCACATAGACTTCCTCTTTAATCGAACCATGCAAGAACGTGGTCTTGACATCCATCTAATGTAGGTTCCATCCTTGCGAAGCGGCAAGGGGCAAGGGCTATGATCGAGCGGATGGTGGTGTATTGGGCAACAGGTGCAAATATCTCATCATAATCTACACCTTCCTTTTGAGAGAAGCCTCGAGCAACAAAGCAAGCCTTATACTTTTCAGCACTCCCATCAGCTCCATGCTTGATTTTGTAAAGGCACTTTGAGGTGACAATTGTTTTACGTGGGGTCTAGGGACCACATCCCATACATCATTCTTCATGATGGAATTGTATTCCTCATTCATAGCATCCTTGCATACTTGATGCTTCACGGCTTCTTTGAAAGATGAAGGCTCATTTTGAATGATGTTGTTCATAATAGTCAAGTATCCTTGATACCTGGTCGGCTTCTTACTTTCATGGAAAGTCCCTCTGGGTGCAATATGTCCCTCAACATCATCAAGAGTCCCCCTAAGCCATGAGGGCCTCTTCCTAGAAGAGGAAGGCTCTTGCAGAGGGGATCAATGGGATCCATAGGTTCTTTCACATCAGGTATCGTCTCATCTTCCTTCTCATCTAGCTTCCTGGTGTTAGCTTCTTTATCTTTCCTAAGAATAGGAAGATTGTCAACCTTGCTAAGAGCCATATCTTCGTCAAAGGTGACATCATGACTTATTTCGACTTCCCTTTGACCAACCACAGATTCTATAGTCCTTAGAAGTTTCGTTATAGTCCACAAAGATTCCCTTCTTACCAGATGCACCCAATTTGCTTCTTTTCTCTTTCGGCACATGAAAATATACCGAACTTCCAAAAATTCTAAAATGAGAGACATCAGGTTTCTTACCAGTGAACATTTCTTCGGGAGTCTTGGAATCCAATGCTTGATGAGAGCATCGGTTTTGAACATATACGACAATATTCGCAGCTTCGGCCCATAGAAACTTTGGAAGCCTTTGATCATGGAGCATGGAACGAACAGCTTCCAAAATCTTACGGTTCTTCCTTTCAGCCACACCATTCTGCTTAGGAGTGTATGGTGTTGTGGTCTCCCTCTTAATGCCCGCTTCTTTGCAAAAGTCATGGAACTCATTGGATTCATACTCGGTCCCATTCTCAGTCCTTAAAATCTTGATCCTCTTCTCAGTTTGATTCTCGATCAAGGTTTTGAAGTGACGGAACCAGGAGAACACTTCATCCTTCTTTTTCAGGAAGTATATCCAAGTCTGGAGAGAATAATCATTTGTAAAAGTGAGATAATATAGATATCCTCCCAAAGAGGTCATAGGCATCATACCAGATATGTCGGAGTGAACCAACTGCAAAATGTCAGAGGTCTTGCTATGGCTTGAGGGGAATGGTCCCCTTTTGAGCTTTCCTTCGGCACATCCCGGACATACACCTTCATGCTCTAATTTAAACTCGAGCATGCCTGTCACCATCTGTCTCACATCAAGTAGAGCCTTATAATGAAGGTGGGCAAACCTTTGGTGCCATAGTTCAGACTGTAGAGTTGTGTCGCAAGACATGACTCCCAGCGGACTTCCTCCAACGATATAAAGATTCAACTCGAAACCCAAGAGTGAAAGCATCTTGAAAATTCTTTTTCCACACACATACCTTGCCATTGATAAAGGCCACCTTGTAGCCTTTGTCTTCCATTGCCGAAATGGACACTGACTTCTTCTTGAGATCAAGCACATATAGGACTTCTTACAAATGAATTGTGTTACCCTAATTTAATTGAAGAGTAACATTCCCTACACCCTTTACGGGATAGGTGGAATTGTCTCCAAGAATAATCTCCAAGTTTGTCTCCTTCTCTATCAGATTAGAGAGAGCTTCCTTGTAACCAGTGAAGCGCCTTGAGACACCACTATCAATAAGCCAACTACCTAACGAGTTCGGAGGAGAGGTAGTGGAGAGAGTCGATATCAGATAATATTCATCTTGCTTATTGTTAACAACATTTGATTCATACCTGGAGTTACTTGCTTTCTTCGTGGGTTGACCACTTCCTTGATTTTCCGCATTCCTCTTTCCTTTGCCATTGAACCTGCCATTCCTTTGATTGTGGTTGGAGTTGCCCTGGGAGTGATTTTAATCATCGTCATGTGATGTGTCCTTTCTATTTGGACGCTCCCTCACATAGTGGCCAAATTTATTGCAAACGAAGCATCTTCCCTTCCTTCCACCCTTCGATCTGGTCTTTCCTTTGAAGTGACCTTTAGACCCAGAATTATTTCTCCTTTTAGCATGAAAAGAGAAAGCAGTGGGGTTGCCTTTGCTTGAAGGCATTTCTTGCTCCACCATCCTTGTCTCTTCTTGAATGCATCTCGACATCAATTCTTCAAATCTCGGAATTCATTCATTGTTGAGAAGAGTGGTTCTAAATACATACCATTCAGATGGGGGCCCTCCAAGGTTAGTGATAGTTAGTTCCCTGTCAAGAATGACTTCTCCAATTGATAGGAGATCATTCTTGATCTCAGTGATCCATAAGAAGTAGGATTGAATATCTTCGTCCTTGCCCTTCTTAATATCCTTCAACTTATTTTTGAGGAGCAAAACTTGATTTGCATCACTAACTTTAAACAGGGTTACCAGTCTATCGTAGATCTCCTTGGAGGTGTTCAACTCGAAAATATAGGCCACTAGACGCTTGTCAATTGAGTCTCGGATGATATTCTTCGCTTTGACTTCACCCTTAGTGTACTTGTTCCTTGTAGCAGTTGGTGTCTTTGATGGAGGCTTCGTAATTCTACCCCTCACATAGTCCAACACTTCCTGCTCTTCCAATGTCAAATCAAGAGACATCTTCCATCTGTGATAGTCAGACTTCTCACGGAGCTTGTTTTCGGCCGGGAAGTGTGATGAGGAACCCATGAAGCCCTTTTGATTTTTCAAACTGTCTTCAATGATTGCTCTTGCTCTTGCTTGGGCATTGTCTTCAACTAAGCTCTGATTCCATGTTAATTTATGCCATGTTCTATGCTTGAGAGAAATTTACTTCAAATCTTCTTATTAGCCCAATGTCAATTTCCAGTATAGCAATCACATTAGCATGTTAGTAAAATGCAGATAGAACATAAATGTAAACAACAAAAGACAAGCCAAGACAAGAGACACAAGATGTGGCACAAGCCAAGGACAAACCCCAATGCGGGGAAACCCTTTAACCAATTCTTCTATATTCTTCAATAGTTCAACAAAGAGAGAGATAGTACAATATCACGAATCTATGACTTTACAACAGTGGTAGTATAATCCAAAACAGCAAGGTCAAAGTTGGTCAATCAGCGCCCAAGTGACCTCAAGACAACCTAGGAGAACTCGGCCTCCAACAGCAATAGATACAGCGCAAAACAGTTCTCAAAACATGATCAAACAGTAGTCAACATATCAGCTCCTGCAGTCAGCCCTAACCAGTCAACGCTAGTCAAAAACGTGGTCAAACAGAGGTCAACAAAGGCTGATCTGAACTGCAGCTTGCAAGTAGAGGCTCCCCACACAAATCCCTAGTCAAGGGTATCCTCATGCTGGTCAACGCAGTCCTCTAGCACCTCGGTCAACCCAAGTCAACGTTGTTGTACCTTCATGCGTCCTCCTGCACCCAAGTCAAAGTTGTTGCTCCTAACTGCGTCCTTCTCCTTCCCATGTGAAAGAGAGAAGCTCCTCCTATGCATACCCAAACAAGCTAGGAGAGAGAAGAGATGTGGAGATGAGATGAGTGTCATAATGCCTCAAGATCTCCTCTACTTATATGCCACGGTGAGGTTTAGCTGGGGGTGTGAAACACTATTTTACTTGTTGGCCGACCTTGACAAATTGTCAAGAAATACAAAGAAATTCATATCTCCATGAATACATGTTGGAATCGGATGATTGTTAGATCAATCCTACACCTCTCGATGAGAGGAATCCAAGAAAAATATCAGCGGCCACAAATAAGATGACCCACATGGAGTTTGGCCCTAGTTGCCAATTTTAACAAACACCCCTGCCAAGACAATAGCCTAGCCCTTCCTCCTTCGCTGGAAACACCTTTCTCCTGCAACTATTTCAGAGAGTAAATATTGTGAGATATGTGTGAAATGAGATAGTAGGTACTTCTATATATACTAGCAGTTGGGGTTGAAGGGATGTGACTATTGGGCTTGATGAGCCGGCATAAAGGAGAGGCCAACCTTGATAATTTATATGTGAGAGAACATAAATTCAAAAATCCATTTCTCATTATCCAAATTTGATGATCTATAGGTCAATTTTGGCCCTCTCGAAAAAAGGAGTTCAATGCCACAATTATCTTCCCCAAAGGATTTGTCCAAATTGGAATTTGGCCCTAGCTTCCATTTTTAACACTCCCTCTCAACTAGGGAGAATTCCATCGGTCAAACCATTAGCCATTGTCACCGTTCATTATGCCATTCTGTCATCATGAACCATCACTGCAGCTCATCTCATCTTTGTTGAACACTGATATAAATAATGAATAAGAATTGATCTAGAGTGAGTCACAAGACCTTACCACTCTCCACTCACAACAGCCAGTCCACATAACCAGGGGTCAAACCCCAATCAGACTTGATCCCAAGTGAACAAGTTGTTGAACATCATGCATCCTAGACATAGGGAGTACAACAGTACACGATGCATCCATCGGTAGTGCTACGGTCCCTATCCACTTTTCCCAACTCATTGACCAAATGAGAGGTACTTCCCATGTGTCCCGAACTACATCGGTAGGATGATATTGGAGCAGTGGCAAGGAAAGAATAAAGCACATCCTGCTCACAACCGCACATAGGGAAAGGATGAACCACATCCTATAGTCACATATTACAACCATCGTAGGGAAAGGATAAACCACATCTACACGCATGCAAATTACCGAGTAGGGAAAGGATGAACCACGTCCTACATGCATGCCAACCAACAATCGTAGAAAGGATCCTACACATGAGGAAAGGGTGAACCACATCCCACCGACATGTCAAGCATCGATCGTAGGGCATGAACATCCTACATGTGGGGAAAGGATGAACCACGTCCCACTGACATGTCCACATGTGACAACAAGCAAATGCCTATATGCATCTCTCACTGGGATATCTGGAGGAGAAGGTGAACCACTCATCCAACTCATATGCCATAGGAGAAGGTGAACCACTCATCCTATGCATATCTCATCAATTGTCGGGGAAGGCAAACCACTCACCCTACACACATGACAACCACCATAGGGGAAGGTGAACCACTCACCCTATGTGTCATATATCATCATGAGGTATCACAGGAGAAGGTTAACCTGAACCACTCACCCTATGGTCGCTGATAACATCAAGAAGTACCTCAGGCCCCCAGAAGCTCCTAGAGCTCAATGTCCAACTCAAGCGGGACCCTCTTAATAGGGTTTATCCATGACTTCCAGCCTCTCTCTGAAAGAAGATAATTTTGTCCTTACCAAGAGGTTATGCACAAATGACAATAACCTTCACATTCAACCAGAAACAATAGAGCTTGATTGATTTCCTCTGTACCATATCCAAATAAAAGTATCCAATATAAGGAGCTGTCGTGAATTCATTAAAAGATGAATTGCAATATCCAATGGTATTTACCAACATGTGCTCAAATGGCTTATTGAAGAGCTTCCTCAACCAACTGGCTTCATAATCCACAGGAGAAGGTGAACCACTCATCCAACTCATATGCCATAGGAGAAGGTGAACCACTCGTCCTATGCATATCTCATTAATTGTAGGGGAAGGCAAACCACTCACCCTACACACATGACAACCACCATAGGGGAAGGTGAACCACTCACCCTATGTGTCATATATCATCATGAGGTATCACAGGAGAAGGTGAACCACTCACCTTGTACCTAGTGTACCTATAGGGGAAGGTGAACCACTGACCCTATGGTCGCTGATAACATCAAGAAGTACCTCAGGCCCCCAGAAGCTCCCAAAGCTCAATGTCCAACTCAAGCGGGACCCTCTTAATAGGGTTTATCCATGATTTCTAGTGTCTCTCTGAAGGAAAATAATTTTGTCCTTACCAAGAGGTTATGCACAGATGACAATAACCTTTACATTCAACCAGAAACAATAGAGCTTAATTGATTTCCTTTGTACCATATCCAAATAAAAGTATCCAATATAAGGAGCTGTCGTGAATTTTTTAAAAGATGAATCGCAATATCCAATGGTATTTACCAGCATGTGCTCAAATGGCTTATTGAAGAGCTTCCTCAACCAACTGGCTTCATAATCATGCATGTTGTTTTATATATTCAACCTCAATGGTGCTCTCAGAGCAACAGTCTTCAATCTTTGATTCATCCACGAAATAAAGGTGGATTCCAAGAGATCCAGAACTTAGATGTGCTCTTTCCATTCTTCACATAGACAGCTCAAATTCCAGGTAAAGTACGTCAAGGCATAGATAGATAGGCAGCCCTAAATTATAGCAAGCTATATATATATATATGATCAGGTGTTTAATCAAAACACCAGAATCCCCATAAATCGTCTATGTTAAGCAAGAAGTGCATCAAGGCTAGGACTTTGACTTTAAAAGTCATCTCATCTATTAATGATTGCATCTGTGACCATGGCTTCCTCTAAGTATTGAGTTGTCTGCAACCTGCTATCTTTCCTGCCATTATTCCTTTGGTCCATTTGCCAAGATTGTTCTTTTAGTTAATGAATCATAATGCAGCTTTGGAGATATAGCTAGACATTCTGCCAGGGATTTTGTAGCTCCCTCTGAAGTCTTGTTTTAGTTGGACATCAAGCCTTCATTAATCTGCCCCTCAATTTTAATATGAAGATTTATCATACAACAACTGCATCTGTAAATCTCTTTACTCCAAACCAAAGAGGAAATTAGTGTCATGGTCCTTCTTCACCCAGGGTGAAGAATTCCTCCCATGAGATCATCCAATCAACCAGATGATTCATGACAGCTACTAATCCATCATACGGAGGTCCTTCTCATCCAGGCATTTGAATCCATGCCACCATTCTTCATGAAGTCAATGATTCTTCCACTGTTCTTTATGATTATATAGGTTGCTGCAAGGGACTGATCCATATCCTTAAAAAAAACATCCAAGGTTGCAACCTTCATTACAATATTTGATTTTTTCAAGATTTCCTTCTGATTAGACTCCAAACAGAGATCCCATGGATCTTTCCAGATTCTTAATAGAACATACTGATGTAGACAGCTTCAAATCTGATTATGGCAGAGTTTTTGATCCAGAGTCCTGATCTAACATCTTCAGCCATACTCTAGAATTTCATATTGGATGATGAACACTTATAGTTGCCAAGAATCAGTGATATGGAGATAGTACAATCATTGACTTATTTCTCAAGTCAATGGAGGATGTGAACTGATTTATTTAGTTTATTAAGAGAAGTATTTTGTATAAGCTCATGATCAACAATTTAACCAGATGCGAGGACTTGATGATGTACTCCTGTAATCCCTGAAGATGTCTACTCATGAAGAATGTGCGACTGAAGATACCTGCCAAGAATAGTATCCACAAGACTGTTGATTCATACTTCACTGCCAACCTATACACATCTTTGCCACAGCTATACAAGCCTGAGATGATCTTTCAGGATTGCTTCTTTCAATGAGGTTGATATAGGGCTTCAAGATGAATTTCAAAAATGATTCCAGTGTCTGAAGCTTTCCTTCTTCCAATGTAACCAAATATTCACTGATGTGAACAACCTAGGATTTTGGTAGAAGTATTGTCACTGTAAATAAAATTCTCTACAGACTCAAGTAGATCAGACTGTGTATATGTATATAAATATGTTGAAGTCATTGTTCTTATTTCACTGAGACTCATACTCTCTCCACAGGTCAGCAAATACTCTTCTTACTGTAGGAGACTGATAGCAAGGTGATGAGCTTTTTGTTGTGAGATGATAAGCTTTATTTCATAAACCTGAGTTGCCATAAAACAAGACAACAGTGATATCCTTTACTGCTGATTCCATTGAAATATTTTGAAATGTTGAGTCAGATTTACCACAGAATTTTCATGCAGACAAATCTTGTCCCATAAGATCAGGAGTAGAATACTCAGAGTTTTGTTCTTCAGAAGTGTAGAATGACTTTTTCAGGACAGTACCTCAAATGAGTGTTGTCCGCTTCACCCCTCTATTCAAAACTGTTATGTTTGAAACATGCTTTAATATTGTTTAAGGATCATATCAATCCAATGACTCGTTGTCTTCTCAGTTATAGTGCTTTTCTTTTGAATTAGAATGTTCTTTAGAAAGTCACCCTTACCAAGCACTTACAAACACTGATCTGAGGTACTAGGAGGCTCCTTCAATTACTGATTTCTGCTTAGATTAAGGCTCGATATTACCATCATTTCAAAAACTAGAACTCACAGGGCACCACAGTCTAGGGTACAGATTTTAATTCAATGTAGATGTCATGAATTATAGTTACATGATTGTTCAAACACTGTCCAAACATTGTATTTATAATGACTAGAATTTTGTCCAATCTTCATTACACACATGGACCTTTGATATAAGACATCATAAACAATATTCTATCCCTAGCAAAAAACACCCAAAGTTCTGAATATACCTTTTGGGTCACAGTTTTGTGTCTCTTTTCTGATGAATCTTGGCAGCATAGGTAATACTCTTGACCCTGGTTATTGAAATTGCCTTGCTTTATCCTTTTGGGAATGAACGGCCTTACTCCAGCTATATGATTGGTATTTTGTCCCTTCAAAACAAGTATTGCAGCTCTTCAAGTAAGTTACCACAGTGGCTCGGCCCTATCTCCAAAGTCATGGAAGATTTCAACCTGAAAAACAGAATATCCTTCCACAAACAAATGCCCATGAGTGCCTTAGAATTCGGCCAGAAATAAGGAATTAGACTTTCAAAATGAGCACAAATTTGACCTACTCATCGTAACTATGCCCAAGAATTTGATTTAATGCCACAAGGAGCTCGGCCTGGGAATGCATCTAACTTTTGATGTGACGGGGATTTGTCAACAAGTTTCTTAGTGATTGCATTCTCTCTTTCTTGGGCTTGCCCTCACCTAGCTCTGATCCCATGTTAAATTTAGAACATGTTCCAAATTTAACAAGTCCGCACTACTTTGTTCGCATCAAAGAGACAATCTATGGATAGACAACTACAGTCATCCGGGATACCTGGGCAGAAACAGGGGTGTCCATCATTTCTAATGGATGGAGAGACCAAAGAAACCGCTCATTAATTAATGTTATTACAATATGCCCCCAAGAGGCAATGTTTTTTAATGTTGTTGATCGCAGTGGAATAGAAAAAGATACATCTTTCATATCCACAATTCTTATTGTGTGGGGCCACATAATGTTGTCCAAGCCATTACGAACAACACACTAGTTTGATTGTGGAGGGTCAATATAATCACATCTTTTGGACTCCATGTGCAATACATTCATTGAACCTTATGTTTGCCAAGATTGGTGAGATTTAATAGATTAATGAAATATATGTAGCAGCAAAAGAAATCCAAATGTTCATAATCAATCATTCAATGTTCCAAGCCATATATCAAGGTTTTGCAAAGTTGGAGCTACTGCAAGCACTCTTTTTTTAATCAATATTATTTGTATTGGAAATTCGTAGTTTTAATTACAAATTTATATATGATTTCTCATTTGAAATTTGACTTTTTGAAACTTATAAGTTGTTGAAACCCTTTTTGCCTCCCACACTCTTGTCATAAAGAGGCTTGTGGAGGTGAGACAAGCATTACAAGCAATGGTCATTGACCCTCTTTGGGAATCATGGAGGACTTCCACTTCTAATAGAGGGGAAAAAATCAAGTCCATCATTCTTGACGATGCATGGCGGGACAAGGTCCAATACCTTCTATGGTTTACTAAACCAATCTTGGCCTTGATCAAGACATTTGACATAGATACACCTTGCTTGAGGGAAGTTTATGAAAACATTTATAGTATGATGAAGAGGATAAGGGAAATTATCAAGGTAAGTGAAAATGACATTTTTGAAACATTTTATTATGAAGTGAAAGACATAGCTACCGAAAAGTGGAACAAAATGACCACACCATTACACCTTTTGGCCTATGCATTGCACCCCAAATGAACAATGCCAAACAAGGATTCTAAAGTGGAACAAGGATAAAAGACATCTTTGAGGAAAATGTATAGAGATGTGGGAGTTGCAACGAAAGTACGTCAAGAATTTGGAGGATTTGTACAATCTACTGGTAACTTTTCAGATCCAGTAGTTATGGATGATCGAGGGCATCTTGATCCTATTACTTGGTGGGGCTTCCATGGTGGGAATAGCATTCATCTCTCGACTTCAGCCAGTAGGTTGTTATCACAGGTTGCTAGTTCCTCATCAGCTGAGAGGAATTGGAATCCATATGGCTTCATCCATTCATTGAAGCGAAACAGTATAGAAGTAGCAAAGGTTGAGGATCTTGTGTATGTTCATTCCAACCTCCATCTTCTATCACATGCTGAACCAAAGTATGAAAAAGGTCCGAGGAGGATGTGGGATGTGTGTAATGTCCAAGAATTTTGGATTACTAGGTGAGGTGGTTAGGAGGGTTTTCCAAAGCTTGTGTCAACCTAGTCATAGGAGCAGGATTGCTCCATTGGTGAGCCCAGAGGGTTTTAAAGTTATGGGTCCGACTGGGATCGTTTACCATATTTCATCATCAAGATCAATTCCGCACGGTTTTCTCTTGGTTCCATTGCATTCTGACAATTTCCGTAAATGACATTAATAACAGGGATATTGTAATTATTTATGCTTAAGGTGTTGTTTTAGGATGATTACTTGGAAAAACACCTTAGTGTAACAGCTCGTTGGAATCAGGGTGAAGAAATCTACAGAGTAGAATGATAAAAATGGGCTTTGGGTGGCCAATGTGACCACAGAGGCGAATTAAGCATTTTCCGACATTAAAAGTGACTTTAATTAGTTTATTAAAGTCACCTTATTAAATAAAGAAAGGACAAGTGCTTTTAAATATTTAATTGGAGGGAAAAGGTAAGTGAGTTATAAAACAAAAAAACAAAAAAAAAAAAAGAAAAAGAAAAAGGGGAAGGTGAAGGTGGAAACGAAATGAAATGATATTTTAAGGTCCACAAGACTAAAAATAGTCTATGAGACCATTAGTTCCGTGTTTTTTGCTTTTTGCAATTCAATCATTTTCCGATTCAAATTGATGATGAGTTGGCCCAACCTTCCAACAATCCCCTCGCTAAAAAGACAATGCCAAGAAATTGATGCTAATATGTTCTCATAACTTTCTCTGATGTCTTTGAATGCATCACATTCCAAAATGAAATGTTTTTCCAATTCCACAGCCCCAAGCATGCAAAATGTACACACCCGTTCTTCCCAAGATTCTTTAGGCCTTTTCCACCGTCTTGTTTCACACCTAAGTTGATGTGAGTTGGTCCTTAATTGAGCAATAAGAACCTTTGCCCTCCACGAAATGCTAGCTCCAATGAACTCTTTTTGTTGTAGATCACACATAGGGTTGAATTCCTCAATGTAATATTTATTCTTTCTACCCAACTCTTTTCCCCATACCTTTTTACGAAACTTCTCCATAACAAAATCCTTTAGCTCTTTGCTATTTGTGAGACAGGCATTGAGGTCGATATTCCATTTTTGCATCCATGTGTTGTTTTGTTTCATCCATGTTTTCTTTCTTTCACTGATGCCTTCATTGAAGATAACATTTGGCCATCTACCTACTCTCATTTGCTCAATTCTTTTTAGATATCTTATGAGTCGCACCATAGCAATTGCTTCAATGGGAGTTGCTCTTGTTTCACTCAACATTATCTCATAAGGTACTGAACTTTTTATTTTGAACTTGCTCATGAACAAGCGTTTTTGGATTTTCTCAATTTGTTTCCATTTTGAAACGGGAGTGTTGCTAGCCCACAATTCACACCCATATAGCATCACTAGACAAAATAGGAGTCAAAAAAGCACTTTAATCGTTTTCCAATCCCATAACTCTGCCTCTCTACATCTATTTTGAAGAGCATATAATGTTTTCCACCCTCCTAAAATTCTCTTCTTTCTGCAGTCCTCCTAATTGAGTTTGTTGTTGAAATCAATCCCAAGGTACTTGTACTCATTTACTTCTTCAAGAATGTTGTCTTCAAAGAAGAAAGTATGTTGGCTCTGCTTCCTTTTATTAGAGAAAATCATTATTTTGGTTTTGCTAGTATTGACTTGCATCCCCACTACTCTACAAAAATGCTCAAGGGCATATAAGTGCATTTGCAATCCATGGGCCTATGTAGAAATCAACACAATATCATCAGCGTATAAAAGAAGCTTTATCACAAACTCCCCCAACTGAACACCATCTCCACCTTGCATATTTAGCCACTCTTCCAATTTATCAATATATAGACCAAAAAGAGTAGGGAATAGAGGGTAACCTTGCTTGACTCCAATGTCACTTCTAAAGCTTTCTGAAATACATGCTAAGGTTCTAATTTTGACTTTCACTTCTTCATAAAGTCTATGAACAGCGGCTCTATAATGCACAGGAATTTCAAGTTCTTCCATTCTACGCCACAACTTATCCCTAGGGACTGTGTCAAATGCTTTTTTGAAGTCAACAAAGCAGCAAAATAATGTGTCTCAATGTGATACCATGATCCACTGTAGAATGTTTCAGCCTAAAACCCGCTTATCCTCTTGCCCTCTTTTCTTTTACTTCTGCCCACTTACTAATCCTGTCTTCTCCCATGCTGCCGAAAAGCTTTGCAAACAAAAGATTGATCATAATTGTTCTATAGTTGGATGGATTATTAATGTCTCCACTTTTAAAAAGGGGTATTGCTAGGCTAGTTGTCCAGTCTCTTGGGAATCCTCGCTGAATGATGTTGTTGAATATTTCCATGATGTGCGGTGCAAGAGTATTCTTTCCCCATTTTAGATACTCTGCTTGAAGTTCAACCAAGTCCTTTGCCTTTCCTGTTTTTAGCTTCTTAATTTCATTCTCCACCTCCTGTAACGTGAAGAGCTTTGAATTTGTGTTGATCCTGGGGGGCTCTGCCTCTGATTCTTTCTCATAGAGTTGCCTTGCATATTCAAACCATTGATTGGTTGTAATATTATTTTCAATTTGCTTCTTCCATGGTTGCAGTTCCTGCCAGAAAAGCTTTAGAAAATGAGGAGACTCTCCTCATTCATGCATTGTGTGAGTTTGAAGAAAGAGCTCTTGGAAAGAGTTGGAAGAGGAAGTTGGGGGCTTTGGAGCCCTAGCTATCATAGCAGACTTCGGTGTTGCAACGAGACACCCTAGTTTGGGATTTGTGAATGAAATCACTCAGATTTCACCGTTGGGCTTCAATGGAGAACAAGATTTTCAGAAAAATATGGAGGTGTTAATGTGTTATCAGTTGATTTTAAAAGTTTATTTGGTGTTCTCTATATCTCTTTTGCAGATGGAGGACCTATCAGAAATTCGACCCTGAAAATTGAGCTTCAAGACTCAAAACAAGGCCGAGTTCAAAGTCTGGTGTGGCCTGTCCCATTGTAGTGGCAGTTTGCAGACGCTAGGAGTTCGATTGAGCAGCACAAGTACCCAGACTGGACTACTCCTTTATCTCATTTGTGGACGGGATACCCATGTCACCTGGGCTGTGGATTGTTGCAAAACTGAGGGTAATGGCCGTGGAGCAGACTCAGTAGCTTAACTAGGCCTAATAACTTAACTCTGGGGTGTGTATTGTTTGGAGGATGGAACGTATGAACTGAAGGAGATAAGACACTGCTACAGGCAGGTCGGATCACACGTTTGGGGCATCAAATCACTTCTCAAGGGGCTGCATTTCCCTTCTGAGCATAGCCACAAATTCTGGAGCATTATAGAGACAGTCAAAGAACTATTCCTCGCTGCTGTAGCTTCATTAAGGTGACTGTGTACTGTACCAAGGCATCTTTGAAGAGGATTGCTGCTGTCAAAAGACCCTGGTGCAATGTCAAACCGTGTAGCCAACTTCTGGAACAACGTGTGGGTTGCTGGGGCTCTCTGAGGCTGTGTTGGACAGCGTGTAGCAGTGGCACGGCTTAGTATGCAAAGGGGTCACACTCTCAACAATTTCTGAGCAGTGAATGATCTTTTTTATATGTGCAGGAGAGCCATTTCTATATCTGTTAACAGCCACAAATGCCAGGTGCCAAATCGTTATCTCTGTTTCGTATTTCATGTGTTGGTTGGTAGTATGAGGACCGTTGTGTAGTTCTGGGCCAGCGTATTTAATTTTGGGCGATGTCTTCATTATCAAAGGCTGAAACGAAATGCTGAAGGGACTGTTATTTGCATTTAAAATTCATTCCAAGGCTACAAATAATTATCAGGTTCTATTGTCCCAATAAGCTCTCTGTATTTAAATTTTTTTTATGAAGAAAATACTTTCTATGGATGTCATTCCCTCATATGAGTTGTGCATTGAGTTCTGAGTTTATCACAAGCATTATATATATTTATTTGAAATCTGTTCATGAACAATAAACTCTGAGAAAAGCATTTTGGGCATGAAACTCCTATTAAACCATCTACAAAATTAGGCACTTGAACTGTTTGACGGAAAGCACCAATGAACTTTCCTAAAACACAAACTCAGAAGTAGTTGAAACTTAAAATTCCCAGAAAGAATAGTACAATGTGGAGCCTAAGATCTCTAACTTGAACCTGACACTGAATGCAATGATCTCTAACTTGAACCTGACACTGAATGCAATGACTCACCTCAACGTACTTGAGGATATTGTTCCACCACCAGTCCATCCTACTGATGCAATTTCCTACATTCCAGGACCCCTGATGTAGAGTTGCAATATGCAGAAAAGAATGTAGATCCATTTGAGGATATGTAGTTGAACCTACTGCACATTATGATATTAATAAAGTGATCATAGATGAGACACTCATTTTCTTACTTACTATTATCAATTATGATATTATCCTTATTATCCTTTTTGTATGAGGGAGGATGCATCATTTCAGTGTTTCAGTCTTCATATTTATAATATATCTAATGGTTTCAGTTTTAAATGTTGTGATTTATAAATAGATTTGATTTTTGAACTCTAAAAATGTTTTTTTTTTTTTTTTTTAAATATTATTATATTTTTTGTACTTGACATATCCTTGTTGTATCCGGATCCTAAATTTTATCCGAATCCATATCCCAATCCTGGAAACTTAGGCTACTGTTCATCTACCAGTAGAGGAGGAAGAAGACTAACTCTAACTAGATGATGATGGCAATCTTGATCTCGATGCACCATTGAAGAGCTAACATACAGTTGATGATTTAGCACATACGTCTAGGCTCTTGGATTTTAAAATATTGTCATTGACTCGTTATAGTTTATGATGTTGCCATTAAAAATTTTGACATTTATGACAATGTTTCTTTAAATATATCAATTATCAACCAGGAATCCTGATATGATATTTTAATTTTAATTTAGCAATGAAAAATTCTTCACATCTATGCATTATTTAAGTTATAAATTGTAGTTCTCAAAGAAATTACAAATTTGAAAGATAGATGATACAATTAAATTACAAATGTGAAAGACAGATGATAGATTTTGCTTCAACTCGACGAAACCATTTCCTACATTTTCCTAGAAAGTTTACCACCTGTTTCTTGTCCTCACTATACCCTTGTCATTCTCGTTCTTGTCGTTTGTCAGACTTGGAGACACACCAGTACATTATGTTAAACTTATTTTGACTTGACGGAATTCCTTAGCAAAAGCCCAAATTTATGGATCTGTTGCTCATCTGGACTAATTAATCTACGAGTGCAAAATGGCCCTTAAATAGATCAATCTGCTGCTAAAGCCAGGGAAATCAGCGCTAACCTTTCTAAAATTGATTAGAAAAGTTTTCAGTACCTGATAACTCAAGGGTGGTGGCTGCCTGAAAGTAGTAATCTGACCGAACGAGAAGAATTTTTTCCACAAAATGAACTTACAGCAGTGATTGACACTCGAACAAGAAGCATGCTTTCAGACTATTATTAGGGAACAAGATGTGCAACAATTATTAGAAACAATACCTACATTATCAATGTGAACTGCCCCTGGTTAATTTACAAGAAATTGGAGAGTCACAACCTTAATTGCAACTGGAAAATCCCAGCAGAATTCAGAGACCCTGATTGGTAACTGCCCTTATATCTTAATCTAATATCACCGGCAATATCGGTGACATGCTTTGTGGTTTGTTATCTATGTGATGTGTATAATTACAAGTTATTACTACATTAGCATATACCAATGGTTGGATTTCGTCGCACCTTAATAATTAATATAATCTTGGATGCTTGTGTGGGTTTGCTCAGATCGTTGTGTCAAACTAAAATTGAGTGGCAAGGCTATCCAAAATTCATGTTGATTTGGCAAAACGTGGAAAAAAGATGAAACACAGTGACAAAGGAAATGAAATACAACCATTTAGCTCCAGAGAAGGTCTTGCCGAGCAATAAATCCACCAGCGACATCTTCTTGCCTATGAGATCTGCAATCCCTGGCCCTTTTTTTTTGACAAAAGTTCAGGTCTGGAAATCCGCCAGAAAATCTGGAGGGTGTTTTCAGCGGGTCTAAAATTCAATTTAAATGATAGAATTCGTAGAGATGTAGCAGAGTCCTTTTAGTGGAATGGGTTGACTCTCTTGGGCTTCCGCAAAAGCCTTCGAAGTTTTGGATTGAAGGATGGTCATGTAGCATTTGAAAGTGAATAGAAATAGTCTCAATTAACCCAGGCCGATCAAGCTACATAATACGGAAAGACGTGTTCCTCTGTCATGACCTTGTATTGGACAAGACGTCCTTGCATTAGGAGATGGTGCCTTGGTAAAGGTATTGTTCTTACTCTAAAACTAAGAAAAGGATAAGAAACCTAATCAGTATGGGTATAATTTTCTGGCAAGTTTATATGCAATTGGAAGTTAAGCTTTTTAATTTATTAAAAATAAGTTCTTTCGTATTTTTTTTCGTGGGTTAAGTTTTTTTAACGGTGATTTTTTATGTTTCATTTTGGTGATTTTTTTATGTTTCATCTTATGTTTTTTTTTAATGTTTCATTTTAATCTGTAATTTAGAGACCGGTTAGTTTGAAATGCTTCGATCAAATATTTTTTATATGATTTTTTCTGAGAATCTTCATAAATTAATTAGTTATTTAATCTATCGAAGTCATTTGGGGATCATATTCTTTTTGGGCCACACAACGCTAAGCTGATTAGACTTTTTAGCATGTTTACTCCCAGGGACAATTACCCCATGAGGTTTGTTCCTAGTTCACTTTATTAACAAAGCCCACCTTTAACTGAGTATGCTTATAAACTTGAGTTATCACTAATTATTAAAATAAATGTGTTTTAAAATAATGTTAACAACTTTATTTTAAAATCCTCGATCGGGGTGGATAAAAGGAACAAGCGCAGAGTCATGATGGGTGGCAGAGGTTGTCAATACAAACCTCACCCCAAGGCAATCATGTTAGAGGATGCAGGGAACGCTTTCAGAGAAGAAAGGATCCCGAGACTCACCATCCCAATTATGGTAATTAGAGGGAAAGAAAGTGGCGGCGGAGTGTTGAGGACGGGCAGACGAGGTGGCATTCGAGCAAAGAGAGCCGATTGAGACAGCGAGGATAATAAATTCAGAACATGCAAGTTGGTGGGGGTGGCTGAGACCGGAGGTAAGGTGAAGGAACCCTGTTCCCAATTCGAGTAAGCGACAATGGTGGAAGGCGGCAGGAAGGTAAGGTTTGAGAGGGAGGAGGAAGGTAGAACGACGATGAGTCAGGGTAATCGGAGGATCCAGGAGGATGACAGAACGCAGGAAGCGGAGAAATATCAGAGGGTAGCAGAGAATGAGGAAAGGATCAGAAGGAAAGTTCAGGCGGAGACGGAGGAAGAAGGAGTAAACGGAGAAGGCGAGATGAGGCAAGGGCAGGATGAGAACAGAGAGAGAGAGAGGTTCGAAGTTGGCCAAGGAAGCCAAAGCAATAAGCAGGAAATCCATCCCAGAAGGGGTAAACGCAGGGGCAGCAGGGGACGCGGCAAACCCAGGCATGCTGAGAGAACAGATAATGAAGTGCAGGTCCCCATCCAGCGGAAAAGAGGTCACCGAACAGTGGACCATACGGCCAGGGAGGCAGAGAGTGTGTACAACAGCGAAGTTAATGAAGATATAAGGAAAATTATAGAAAATATGGAAAAGAGCATCCTAGAGGAGGCCTCCGATCCAGAGATGTATGACTGGTGTTCCCTCCTGCCGGACCCAGGTAATACCAGAGGTCGCCTCTCCCAATATAAACAGGCGTTGCATATATTTTGGGTTATGAAGTGCCTGCTCGCCAAGGCCATGGAACAAATTACGGAGGAAATGACGGAGATTGCGCAAGGGTACCCAAGCCTGAAAGGGGAAATGAGGAGTCTGCATTCCGCGCTGCTGAATCAGGGCAAGCAACTTGAGGATATCAAAAGAAGCCTGAAACTGTTATCCAAGGTGCACTGCGAGGAAGAGGTGAAACTGGAGCTTGTGGATGATTGATGCACTATGCTCTGTCTTCTTTGAAATGATTATGATCAGTAGAAGTAGTTTTGACTCTGATTCGTATTATGTAATAGATGTTAAAGAAGTATATTATGCATGATGTTAGTTTGTTAGTTAGGTTTCAATGACATGGGCTCGTTCCAGAATTGTGAAGATGTTAAACTCTGTTTTTGGAGGTTTCCCCATCCGGTTTCCCTTCGGGGCGGATGGTGGCTCCCTGTGTTTGTACATAGTTTCGTGAATTGTTAATAGAAAAGGACCTGCCTGAGTTTACAAAAAAAAAA
>APFE030130668.1:84963-124891 GCA_000404065.3 Pinus taeda
ATATATATGCATACTAAATTGCATGGAGTCAATTTGTTAAAGTTGTTTATGCACGCTTTGAGAGGGATGCTCATTATTTTTTGTGACTTACCATGTTACACCAAACTAGATCAATTGTTGAATTTAGAGAAATGTTTAAGCAATTAATCATCCATATAGAGACTTATCTATTCCTTCTATAAATAATGTTTCATTAGTGGCCTCAAGGAGGAGATTCAAGCACAATTCAGAATGTAATCTTACTACATGGTTAGAAGAAACCCAAAGGGCCCATGGTGATCAATGTGAAAATAAAAAAGGCAACATTCATTCCTCACACTTATCCACCCCAAGTTAATTCACCATGCACAACTCCTACTCATCACTTAAAGGTACAAAGGTTGTATCCAATAGAAATAGTATATCACCAAAGACACAAACTTTGCTACAATTGTGATGAAAAATATGCTTTAGGTCATAGGTGTAAAGAGCAAAAAAATTCCAAATTGAAATGAATACTCAGACCTTGATAAAATATATAAGCACTGAAGAGAATTTGGCATTACAAGTTGAAGATATCAAGACTCAAAATCAGGCAAACATTGAACCATCATTTCCTCCTCAAGAACCCTTGATCTCCAAACATGCGTTATTAGGTATTTTGAATCCACAAAAATTGAAACTCATAGGCGACATCAAGCACGAGAAAGTTACAATCCTAATTGATAGTGGCAATACTTACAATTTCATTCATAAGAGAATTGTAGAAAAAACCTATTGTTTTGTACACCCTATGTACAACTTTTAAATCACGATTTTGATTGGAGGTATGACAAAATGTGGGGTGGATGTGAAAATATCAAACTCTGGATGAGCGAATATGAACTAAAAATCCTTATGTTTTCCATTGACATAGGAGGTTATGACATAGTATTGGGGGCAAAATGGATACATTCACTAGGACGAATTATAACGGATTTCAAAGGGCTCCATATGAGTTTCACTAAATATGGACACATGTACACATTCTTCAAGGGTTACAGGAAGGTCCCCCTGAAATATTTAGCTCTCAACATATTGAGAATTTATTAAAGAAAGGTTACTCAGACATTATTTCCCAATTTATTGAAATACGGGTCATGGATAATATGACATAAGAAATACACTTAGATTTTCAACCGATGCTTGAAAAACATCATTAGGTATTTGAGATTCCAAAGAGTTTACCCCCTTCTTGAGGAGATCATGACCATATCATTCCCCTAATTCCAAGAATTCAACCACCAAATGTGCATCCTTATTTCCACCCTTTTACATGAAATAATGAAATAGAAAATATCATTCATGAATTATTGGAGGCAATTGTCATACATCTTAGTGCAAGCCCTTATTCATTACTAGTAGTCATGGTGTTAAAGAAGGAAAGCACTTAGCACATGTGTCATGATTTTAGGGATCTCAATAAGTTGAAAGGAAAGGCAAATTCACCATCCTAGTTATTGTTGATCTCCTGGATGTACTTCATTGAGCAAAGTTTTTTTTACTAAGCTTGATCTACATTTAGGATACCACCAAATCAGGATGAAAGATGCAGACATCCTTAAGGCAACTTCAAGAACACATGAATTTCATTATGAGTTTATAGTGATGCCTTTTGGTCTATGTGATGCCACATCTACTTTCCAGAGCCTCGAGAACAAATTTTTTAAACCCTTCCTACCAAAATTTGTGTTGGTCTTCTTCAATGATATCTTGATCTATAGTAAAGCATGGGAATCACATATGGAACATTTTGATAACTGCATGCAACTTTCAAGAGACAACCAATTATATGTGAAGTGATCCTGTGAAGTGATCCAAATGTTCTTTTGGGGCCTCAGGTTCAATATTTAGGTCATGTTTTAAGTCAGGAAGTGGAGTTTATGCAATATTTTCCATGACCCAAAATGTTAAATGGATTTCAAGGATTCTTGCGACTTATAGGAAACTATAGGAAATTTGCGAAAAAAATGTAAAAAATTCAACTCTCCTAAATTCACTCCTTAAAATGAGTGCCTTTGTATGGAGCAAAGAAGCCACACAAGCATTCATTCCTTTAAAGGAAGCCATGCGCACTACTCCAAAATTGGTAGTGTCCAAATTTAATACCTTTGTATTTGAATGTGATGCCACAGGAAGAGGTATAACGATAATTTCTATAAAGGAAGGATGGCCCTTGGCATTCACTACTGGGTTGTTGTGTGATTATAATTTGGGAAAATTCACATATGAGAAGGAAATGATGTCTATCCTTCATGTAGTGGAGAATTGGCAACCATATCTCATAAGGAGACACCTTTAGATCAAGATTGGCCATCATAATCTAAAATACTTCTGTGAATAATGGTTATCTTCACCAAAGCAACATAAATGGGTGACTAAGGTAATGGGTCATGATTACGAGATTATATATGAAAAGGGTAAAGAGAATATTGTGGATCAATCTATTTTATCCAAAAAAATTGAAGAGGATGCATCACTCATTTCCTTATCATTGCCAAGTCTAGGATGACTTCAAGAAGCTTGGAAGGAATGGTAGAAAACAATACTTCAAGAAAAATCATCCAATTGCTTTAGTTAGATGCCAAACCTCCTAAATATTATGCATGGAAACAAGATACATTATGGTATAAAGGGTGCACATTTTGGAAAAAGGTTCCACCCTAAGACAATGATTTCTAGAGGAGCTACACTCATCACCAACAATGGTTTATTCTAGCCTTCATAATACTTATGAAATAACTAAGCATTCATTCTTCTAGAAAGCCATGAAAACAAATATCTAGGATTTTATAGAATCCTATGATGCCTGCTAGATAAACAAGGGAGAGACAATAAAGTACTAGGGGCATTGCAACCTTTACCAATATGAACACAAATTTGGATAGATATTTCAATGGATTTGATTGTGGGACTTCCCATAGTGGGAAAATAAACAATGATTATGGTGATGGTCCATTGTCTCTCAAAAGTTGTTCATTTTTGTTCCCTAGCTCATTCTTTTACACCTTCCTCGATTTCTCAGGCCTTCATGGATCAAATCTTCAAGCTACATGGTATGCCCACTTCTATTGTTTTAGATCAACATTCCACATTCACAAACAAATTTAGGAAAGAGATATTTAAACTTCAAGGCATAAATCTAAATACAAGCACCACATATCATCCTTAGATAGATGGTTAAATGGAAATGGTTAAGCGATTAGAAACATATTTGAGATGTTTTTCTTCTAAAAATGCACACTACTGGGCATAATGGTTTCCCCTGGTTGAATGGTGGTACAATACCACTTATCATAGAGATACAAAAATGACACCATATGAAGCATTTTATGGCCAAGAACACTCACCAATGGCATCCTATGTACAATGTACGTCTAAGGTTAATGTAATAAATAAAACACTTCATAGTATAGAAGATATTATGCATATCCTTAATGTCAACTTAAATATGGCACAAATCAAATAAAAAATTGATAAACATATATTTAAATATTCTTCTGCTAAAGAGGATCAAGTGTTCCTTTGTCTACAACCTTATAAATAGACATCTCTCAAGGATAATGTTCCCTATAAGCTATATCCTAAGTTATACAGACCTTATTAGATCATACAATGCATTGGTCAGGTTGCCTACAAACTGGCTCTTCCAACCCACTCTAAGATTCATCCAATCTTTCACATGTCTTGTTTGAAGAAGGTTGTGGGATCAAATTTTAAATTGTAAACCAACCTACCAAAACTTAATGAAGAAGCTTCCATATGGATCCAAATAAAAGCAACATTGAATACCAGAGAGAACCAATTATGCCATGCATTATCAAGGAAGTATTGGTCGAGTGGAAAGAGATACAACCAAAAGATGCCACATGAGAACTAGTAGTGATTTTCCAGCAATTTCCTCATCTTTAATCTCGAGGGCGATTTTGCTTTTGAAGGGGGAGGGCATGTTAGTGTCCTACCTTAACCCCTTTAATTAAATAGTTAATTGATAATTACTCATTGTAAAAAGGGTTCTGTTTGTTAAGAAAACCCAAATTAGCTAGTAGGATTTGATTATAAGTGGGCCCATAGGTAGTTAAAATTCTTTATGGATAGATATATATTGAGTATAAGGTTATATAATGTTTCATCAATAATTGATATTGTATTTAGAGCATTTCTCTTGGAGGTTTCCCCATTGAAGAGGCAGGTGAACATATTTATTTATTATCTCTCATCAAAGAGATTTTTCTTTGATTTATTTCTCTCTTTTCTCATGTTCTTTGGGTTTTCACTATATTTCATGTGAATTACACTACAAATGACTTTGTTATGGAAGCAAAATCACTATGGGCCCCATAATTCTCATTCACATACAATTTAGTCAAGCGGCCAGACAAAGTACATTGGAATAATTTCAAGCAAATGGAGTCTTCTATAAAGTTTTTGAAAGATGCCATAGGTAAAAAGTCATGATGTAGCTAGTAGGTTCTTTACCCAAATTTCCTTGAAACTTTGGGATACCTGAAGGAAGTTTCATGGGCATTGCAAATCAATAACATCAAGCAAAATGGGATCATTAGTTAATTTAGTTAAATATGCAAGATTGAGCGAAGAAAACAATGAGAGGTTAGGGGTGGGGGTTGCTATGGCGTGGGCTCTATGACCATGAAAATGAGGATTAATATTAGTTACAAGGGTACTGAGAAAAGATGATCCTGAAATAGATGAACCTAATAAGGTAGGGTCAAGTGTTGTCCAATGTGGTGAAGGTCAAGTTGGTGAGGTTACAATACCAAGAACATCTCCTACCAAAGGCAAGAAGCCTTAATGATGAAAATAATGAGGGGTTGTAATTTATCCCCTGATGGTTATCATTGTTGTGCGTGCACTTTGAGGGGAGGGCTTCGAGTTATTTAATGAGTAGTTTGGTTGAATTAGAGCATATAAAAAAAGCAAGGTGATGTGAATGATATTTAAATGTTTTTATCAACTACAAATATTCAAGGAAGGTGAAAAGATTAAAACTCGAGGCCTTATAAGATATAATTTCCTTATGCTCAAACTATAACTGGGCCTTCCAAATATTTTCCACAATGGGGCATGAATCCACAAGAGGAAAACTAGCTAAGGTGGAAAGGGTGGTTATAATGAGGGGTACTAGGGCATGTTCTAGAGTGGTTGATAACAATTTAGGTAGCTATTAAAAATCATGTTAAGCCCCATATAAGCCTCATGTTAACCCTAAAACCCATTATTAGACCTTAGATATTGAGTGATTACATTTCTATTGTTATATTGTTATGTTGGCTAGAACCATTCATGGTACCATTTTATTATATTTGTACCCTTTGTCTCCCATATATACATATATTCATTACAAAAGTAGGTGTCCCCCTTGAAGAGGACTGTAATTATTGGCTTCTTAGCATTTTAAAGGTGTAAGGTTCATAACATTTGGTGTCAAAGCTTATGATCCTAGGGTTTTGTTGCTTCAAACGAGCCATCTTGGCATTTTTGATATAATTTTTTTTGGGACGATTTAGATAATTTTTTAAGCATATTGAGGACAAAGCTCAAGAAAATCTGGTTAAAATTCTAAATCTTGGTTCAATACAATTTTAGTGATATGCTATGAGGAAGTTAGGGTTCTTGAATGCTCTTGAACTCAATTTCAAAGATGTTAGTTTGGAATTTTTGCTATAATATTTTTGGGGATGCTTTAGACCATGTAATTTTGAGGAGATAGAGGTGAAATCACTAAGTATCTATGATAAAAATTTGATCACTTAGTTCACTATACTGTTGGAGATATGCCTTAAGGAAGTTAGGGCTCTTAACTGCTACCAAAATTAGTTTCAAACACATCAGTTTGGTATTTTCGCCATAAATTATTTTCAAGGATGATTCTAATCATGAAACTTTGGTAAGACAAAGGATAGATATCTAGGTACATATGGAAAAAATTTAGACTTTGGTTTTCTATACCTTTGGAGATATTCCTTGTGGAACTAAGGGTTCGTGAATGATCTTGAAATCAATTTCAAACAAGTCAACCTAGTACTTTTTCTATGGCTTATCTGCGAAGACTTGTAACGCTGGGAAATTTTCAGAGATCTTAGGAGACAATATATAAGTACATCAGATGAAAATTTCATAATTACATTTGAAGAATTGGACATGTGGCACACTATACAAGTTTTATCTCGGGAAGAGGAAAAAAATCAACAAGATTTGGGAAAGTTACAATAAATTTTACTTGGGACATCAAATTTTGGCCAAACATATGGAATTGTAGATAAGAAATATACAAATATTATAGAATAAAATTTTAGATTCATAAGGGCTCAAATCCCATAGATATATCAAGAAAAAAATTCATCCATTTAGATGTTCCCCAAATTAAGGTTTTTAAGGTACATAACTTACAAGTGACCTTACTTTTATTTAGAAGATCCAATTTTTCTTTGATGATTGAAAGTTGTGATAAAGAGGACTACTATTATTATTTTCCAACATGCCTCCAAAGAAAGCAACTACACCAATTAAACCTCCTAAAGGCTCATCCAAGACTCGTGAAGAATGTGAAGACAATGAATTTAGGTTCTCCCAATTAGAGAAGAAAGTAATGAAATGGATGGAAGTATGCTGAAAAAGGTAAATTTATCAATGTCTCAAGAAAATGTTAAAAGATAAACTATGGATTAAATGGAAAATAATATGAATGAAAATAAAGAAGAAATAAAAAATCCATTAGGGAAGAAATAAAATAATTACAAACCATTCTATTAAAATATCCCACCAAAAGGGATATGGAGGTCCAAGGAAATAATGAACATAAGGACAAGCATGGCATTCAGACTCAATCATGTATGGAGTGTATTTTATCAGAATTGAAGAACACAAAGATTAAATCACAGAACCATAATCATGATTTTTCACTCCAATATCTTCATCATAATGACTTCAGATCAACACCAAGGAATTACTACAATCTAGAGATCAATATGAGGAAGTTTAACAGTAACTTGTATAACATGGATATATTAAATGGAGAAATAATTTAATCTATACCAAGTGACATCCTTAAAAAATGTAAATATTGCAGCCCTAATTTAGAAAAAGATCAACATATATGGTATCAATGGCTTTGTGAAAGGAAAAAGGATTCTAATGTATATTGATCCAATTTTTACGAAGGAAATGATAAAAGATTATGAGGATATCAAGACCAATACATTCTTTAATCAATTGGCAAATCTTTGACAAAAAATTCCAATTACAGAGCACATTCAAGAATTCCAAAATTTGAATCTTGAGGTAAAGAACATTTTAAAGGATAATTTGTTAGACCTCTTGATGGGAATTTTAAAGGAAAGCATCCAACATGAGGTGTGCACCTTTGAACATAAATAGCTAGAGCATGCTTTCAATCTAGCAAGAAAAAGTTGAAAGTAAAAATATGGCTACCAGAAAATTGGTCATCAACAACTATAGAGAACATCATGCTCCCTCTCCTATCCTCACTCAATCAACAAGTTTGACACCTAAGTCAATGGATGAAAGAAAAGAAAAGGGATTATATTTCATTTGTGACAACAAGTGAAGTAAGGGGCATAGAACTGGTGAGAATAAATTATTCACAGAATCTGAAGAGGAAGAAGATCAAGAATCAGAATTGTCACAAGATCTAGAGCTAAAAGAGACTACTCCAATAGAAGGATATATATATATATATATATACATATATACATAATAACATATATACATATACATATACATATACATTATACATATACATATACATATACATATATAATATATATATATATATATATATAAGGTAATTATGTTTATTGACTTTGGTAGTTCCCAATGTAACTTCATCAATTGAAATTAGAAAAAATTTTCTCAGTTGTTTTGTATATATGGCACTATAGTTTCAAATAATGACTACAAATGGAGATACCATAAATTTTTAAGGGGAGAACCATAATTTTCAACTAAATATGGGGTAATATTTTTTGGGTAGTCCCATGATTGGAATATAAATGGGTGGTATTGATGTTGTATTAGGGATCTAATGGTTACAACCATTGGGAAAAGTGGCATTTCATTCTCAATATCTCTTCACAATATTTACCTCATAAGGCAAGGAAATTTATCTTAGATGTATCTAAGGGAAACTATCTAAAGTGTTGAGCTCTGATAGAAGAAAACACTACTAAAAAATGGGCACTAGGGTGTAATTGCACAATTATGCTCACTAAATGTTCAAATGTCAATATCAACTATGTTAAGGGATCTCCATAAATTTATTAACAATCATTCCAAGTTTTTTGGAGTAATGCCTGAGAGTCTTCCACTTGTACAAGATCATGGCCATGTTATTCATTTGCAGCATGGAAGTGTAAGAGGAATAAATGAAGAAGGGAAAGTCATACTAAAATTAGAAACAATTCTTCAAACAGTATTAAGAAGTCGAGTAATCCAACAATTATGGACTACATCATCAAACAACATAACCTACTAGTGGAAAAGGTGACATGGGAAGATAACTTATTCATGTAGAATCACTAACAACTAGTCAAGTGTCAATGAAACACTTGTTTGAAGGGGAGGGGAATGCTAAGCACTATATAATCCCTAATTTAACACTAAAACCTATTATTAAACCCTAGATATTGATTTATTACGTTTTCATTGTTAAGTTTTTATGTCGATTAGAACCTTTTATAATCCCATTTTATTAAAATTGTACCATTTCTCTCTCTCTCTCTCTCTCACACACACACACACACACACACACACACACACACACACACACACACACACACACACACACAAACTCACACTAAGGATAACTAGTCTTAAGATAATCAAATATTGTCTTCTACATTATATTCATTGTAAAATAAGGTCTCCTATAATTATTGGTTTCTTATCATTTTTATGGTGCAAGGTTCAAAATAAATCACCTCTTTGTGCAATTTCTACCCACCACCATCATGGGTGGATGCTCTAAGTTTTGGCCACTATGCTACCTTTGTCTAGTATAGATGAGGAGAATCTCAACTTGCAATTGTCAACCACTAATCTGAAACCCCTACGAAGAGTTTGAAGACTCAAGCAGGTCTGCGAGATCGTAGGTATAAGCCTTACCTCGTTCATGGGTTTATTCTCACCATTGGATTTTTACACTGGGTTGTGGAGGATTTAAAGTTCATTAAGAGACAATTTCTAAGTTTAAGATGAAAAGTCAGTAAAGGGGATTGTTTGGATGCCTACCCCTAAAATCATAACTTAATCTATGAAATTTCTTTTGCAACCCCACAAAGGGGGGAAATAGTTGGTAGATTTAGAGTTGCTTTTAAAATTATATTTGAGTTGGAAGGATAGCCCAAACCCATTTACTTAGGGTATGATGAATGTCAAACTTCTTAAGCATCATATTCGAATTTTGATTCCTCCATATCACTCTGAGTGCAAGGGGAAGAGAAGACTTCATCATTGAGGATCTAAAGGATATTTTTTGGTGTGTGAGTTTGGTGTTTGCAAGTTGGCATGTTCCAATTACAATTGCTATGAAGTTATAAGTTGTGGATACTTGACTTTGACCAACTAATTAATCTATGCAATATTGTTCCTTGCAAATAAGAAAGTGTGTGTGTGTGTGTATGGTGATGCTTACTTGCTTTTCTTTAGTCTATGTGGTATTTCTAATAATTCTAGGGGAGGTGAAAATGGTTTTGATTCCTTTATGATTTCCTCATACCATTGTGAGTGCAAGGGGAAAAGCATGCTTGGAAAAGGAATTTCGCTTCTAGTCCCAAACTAATAATTTGAATATGCAATGTGGGTATTGAGCCATCCACATGGAAAAAAATTAATTGGTTCTTGTTCGATGGTTTAGTCTACGCCAAGAGCCCAAATAACATGAAAATTATCAATGAGGAAGGGAATACTATTATTGGATTCTTCCTTCCTAAAAAATAAAGGAAATAATTCTATAAAATTTATATAAAGGATCAACCACACAGATTATTGTATGGCAATTATGCAATTCTTCCAGTCCATGAACAAAGAGATGCAGGATCCTCATGTCTATTTCTTTGACAGTCATGCAAATTGTATACAAAATGAATAAACACAAATTCCGTCTTTAAAAAACAAAATTAAGGTGGTCGAGGGTTGTTGGAAAGGCCTAGTGTAGCTAAGAAGAAAATCAGAGAAAGAAAAAGAGTTGAACTATCAACAAAGAGGGGAAAGAAGCCAATGGAGCTGCCAAAAAACTATAGTTTAGAATTGATAGCATGAGTGTCCTAAATTCCTCTTCTTGTGCAAGAGTTGAAACCTACACAAAGTAACAATCAAGAGTTAGCATGAAAAACAGACTAATAACAACAAACTTACTAGATTTTACCATGAGATAATTAAAAAAACAAATGAAAACACAATGAACACAAAGAGTAATGGGAAGTAACACTCTTTTTGTTGATGATTGATTGAACTGGAAATGGTCCACAAATGAGGCGCTAAAAAGAATGGATTGAGAAAGGTTATCTCTCTCCTATCCTCCAAAGGGATGTCCTCTCCCTCTTGTGCTTGTTGTCTCTCCTGTTGCAAGAAGCTTTATGAGACTTTCAATTGTGTAAGCAATTCTCTTTTTTTCCTAGGAAAAAATCATAATTTTATTAATGAAAAAAATTACATGTTACATATGTTGAGGCGCATTACATTGGCAAGTCCATGACTGTTGATCAAAGGTTCAAATAAAAACAAACTAATGTACAAATGGACAAAAAATTCATGTTTTTCTCCCTTTCTTTTTCTCTACCTTGTGCCACTCCCCTTATGGCAGCAATGAAGAAACAAGTGCAAGCTGATTTCCAGCATCAGGTCTTGTATTTTCATTGCCAGAACCTGAGGTGTCTGAAGTATGTAGGCATTTGGATCCACTAGTATCCATTGCATCTGGAAGATTATCTGAAGAGAACAGTGGTACAATAGGATCATGTGGGTTATTCTCCTGTAATTCTGGTTCTTTGGTTGTCTGATTCTTCTCCTTGGGCGTGGGTTCTTCCTCTGCTTCTTCCTCCTCCTCTTCTGACTCATGTGGGGGAAATTTCCATTCTTTAGGCTATTTCCCAATATTCTTCTTTCTTTGGGTGTCTTTCTTAGCTTCAGTGCACGTATTTTGTAGGTGTCCTATTTGCCGATAGATTCTCCATCTGAAGGTTGTGTTTTCATAATCTAATATATGTGTCCAGTTTCGTTGTCTGTGAATCAGTTGTATACGATCTACTAAGCATTTGTTGAGGTCTACTTCCACACAAATTCGTGCAAATGTGAAGACTCTTTCCTCCAATATTTGTGTGTCTATTCTGATATATCTCTCAATGATGTTCCCAATACTAGCAATGATCCAGGTGGATATTGGCGGCCACCTGCCAAGTCCACTTGGACCCCCAACATTGTTTCTTTTAGCTTTTCAGTTTCCTTAATTGTAGCACAGTTTATTATTTTTAGCAGTTTTTCGGTTCCTAAACTTTTGGATCCGTTTTGAGTCCCTAAACGACATTTTTTGGGAAAATTGGGAGCAACATGGGCCCATGGACCGATGTTTCTCTTCCCAAAGTTGTAATTCTCAGATAGATATTTCTAATGAGATATTGTGCACATCAAACGAAGATTGTATGCCAAAGTTATGACCCCAGGAAGTTGATATACCAATTTACCCAAACGGGGCCCATAGTTTGGTGTTTCATCTTCTAGGGTTAGGTTTTTGGATGTCTAGGGTTTTCCATTGTTGCTCAACAATAAATAGGCCTTCGAGCCTCATTGTAAAATAGTTCAGAGGCATGTAGCCGCCACATCTCTTCTTAGAGATAAGCTACCATCGCCTTAGCTAGTTTATTTCCATTGCTGTTTGTAAGAATATTTCAGTATTTTACATTAATGAATTGAAGTATTATTTCTGCTGCATCTCTGTGTTTATGGTTATCTCTGTAATTTGTTGTGTTCCTGTTTAAATCTGGATCAATGGTATTAGAGCGGTTTGTTTTTTCTCTGTTTTTCTTTGCATGTCCCCAATGAGATCGGGATATAAGGAGTTAGGGCTTGAACTGGTCGAACCTTTGCAAGACCAGCCTCACAAATCCCAACGGCCTCCCATGGTGGATGAAAAGAAATATGATGGGGTAGGAGATCCTATCAAACTCTTCCTCAAAGAATCCATCGAGTGAAAAAGGAACACGATAATGGATAGCCTTGCCCAAATCCTTCAGCGGCTACGCAGGGGCGACACATAGGCTTCCAACAACTACTCTGGAAATGCCACATCGTTTAAGGTACAAGTTAATTTTGAAATCCCCATATTCGAGGGTCAAATAGACGCAGATGCTGTCGATAAATGGTTAAATTTGCTAGAGGGTTATTTTTCTATTCATGATTTTTCCAGTCAGGAAAAGATTATTTTCGCTCTTCTCAAAGCATCCCCCCACGTCAAGGACTAGTGGGAAACCTACTGCGAGCAGAAGGATGAAAGTACAAGCTCACTATTTTCAGTCGCACCCACTTGGGATTCATTTCGGGATGCCATCAAGGAGCAGGACTACCCTGTCGAAAGCTATGAGGATCAATACATAAAGTGGACCACGCTACAGCAGGGAAGGGACCAAGACGTGCCGGAGTTTACCAATATTTTCCATACCCTTCGCACAAAGTTGGGTATCAAGGATTCAGAGCAGCATTTGGTACTCAAATACCGCTGCTGCCTGCACAAGTACATCTAGGAAGAAATAGAATTCCTGAACATCCCCTCGCTCGGCTCGGCATACCGATATGCCATCAGGGTCGAGCAAAAGTTTAAACAGAAGAAGGGAGACTTTGGATCTGCGAATCCGAAGCAAGGGAAAGGTGACCCCATATCGCAAAACAGAGGACAAAGTCAAGGCAAGGCGGCCCAAGAAAACCTGCCAAAGTTGCAAACAAAGAACAACACCGTGAAGCCAGAAAAGGACACGGGAGAGTGGTGTGAGTTCCATAAGAGCTCCACTCACAACACAAGTGAGTGTCGGGCCAAGCAATTGCTGGTGGCTGAGCTAAAGGTTTGAAAATCAGATGCATGTTCTGACTCTGAGTTAGAACTTGACAAGGGGAATGACAAAGGGAAGCAGATTATCGATGTGAAGCCCAATGCCGCCATTGCCACCACGAAGATCCAGAAGGAGGAACCCGAAGATCTAGAGGAGGAGTGTCTCTTCCACTCCCAGATGTGGGTAAAAGGCTCCCTTCTACAGTTCATTATCGACATTGGGAGCCAAAAGAACCTCATTTCAGCAGAGGTCGTGAAAAGGTTGAGCTTATCGACCACAACCATACACCATCGGGTGGCTTCACCAAGGACGGGATCTTCACGTGAGCCAGTAGTGTCGCCTTCCATACAACATTAAGCCCTTCACGGATGAGGTATTGTGTGACATTGCTCCCCTTGAAGTTTCTGATGTATTATTAGGACAACCATACTTGTGGAAGCGACATGCTGTGTATGAATCAAGGCCCCGTGTTGTTATTGTTACTTTGGGGAATAAGTTGTACATGATACTGGAGGTAGCACCGCCTACCACCATCTCTTTGGTTACTTCAAAATAATGCAGTAAGCTCATTTCAAAAATCAGGAAAGTTGTTTTCCTGATGATACGCTCTCAAGGAAAGAAGAAGACGGTGGCCACGACCTCCAGATAGGGCCCATCCGAACGACAACTATAGATGGACAAGGTCATGGAGGAGTATGAGGACATCTTCACCTCCGCCACAGGGGTTCCTCTGCACTGTCATGTCAAGCACTCCATCGATTTGACCCCCGGTGCGCCGTTGCCCAATGGACCAATCTATCGGCACTCCATTATGGAAAATGATGAAATCAAGAGGCAGATTCAGGAGTTGCTGCGGAAAGGTCACATCTATCCAATTTCATCGCCCCGTGGGAGCCCGATTGGGTTGGTACAGAAGAAGGATGGCACTTAGAGACTCTGTATTGACTATCGGGCGCTGAACAAGATCACTGTCTGTAATAGGTACCTAATCCCACAGATTGATGACCTCCTGGACCAACTGAAGGGGGAAAAATATTTTAGCAAGATCAATTTGAAGTTAGGATATCACCAGGTTCCAATCAAACACTCCGATGTGTGGAAGACTGCCTTAAAAGCCAAGAAGGGCCTTTTCAAACGGTTGGTTATGCCTTTTGGATTGACAAATGCTCCTGCAACATTCATGAGGCTAATGGATGATATCTTGTGGCCATTCACCAACTCATTTGTAGTGGTATACTTGGATGACATCCTAATATTCAGCTAGAGTTGGGAAGAGCACCTCCACCACATCAGACAGGTTCTCCAAACACTGCGGCAACACAAGTTATGTGCCAATTTGGAGAAATGCACTTTTGGCATGACCCAGGTTCAGTATCTTGGATACACTATTGATGAACAGGGGGTGCATGTGGATCCAACAAGATCCAAGTCATTCAGGGTTGGCCATCTCCAACCACCCTGACAGAGCTCCGTCGCTTTCTAGGTCTTGCCAACTTCTACCGCAGGTTTGTGTTGGGATTTTCTCATATCACTTGGCCCTTGAGTCAAGTCACCAAGGGAGGAGCGAAAGCAAAATTCTTTTGGTTTGAATCTCAACAGAAGGCATTCACAGAGTTGAAAGATCGCCTTTGCACGACACCGTGCTTGCATTACCAGACTTGCAACAACCAATTTGAGGTTGAGACAGATGCCTCTGACTATGCTATTGGGGCAATCCTTACTCAACACGGGCATCCAGTGGCATATCACAGTGAGACACTTTTAGACACAGTCCGGAAGTATCCCACTTATGACAAAGAGATGTATTCCATTGTGCAGGCTTGCCGACAATGGAAGCATTACATTTTGGGGAAGGAGACGGTCATCCACACAGACCACCAACCCCTACAGTTCTTACAGACCCAAGGGAAATTGCAGAATGATCGCCATCATAAGTGGTCCACACACCTGCAACAGTTCCATTTGAATATCAAGTATAAGAAGGGCAACACCAATAATGTTGCAGATTTCCTCAGTCGACCACCGATCATGGCGTTAACCATTGCGCTCAACTCTTGTGGGCACGTGACTTCTGATTGACCACTTCTCTACAAAAGTGACCCAAAATTCAGCCACACATACCAGACAGTCTTGGAGGGTCAACATGTTCCAGATTTTGTCAGCATGTTCCAGATGTTCACCTCCAGGATGCCCTGTTATGCCACCTGGGTCACCTTTGTGTTCCTTCAAGCAAGCGTGCCAAGATGATTTGGGAAGCACACTACAGTCAGGCCGCTGGGCATTTCAGGGTCGAGAAAATGGTGGCAGTGTTGCTGAAGTATTTCTATTGGACGAATCTTCGACAGGATGTTGGTAAGTACATCAGATCATGCATTGCCTACGCCATTTCCAAACCGACCATCAAGAAGCAAGGCCTCTATACCCCGCTGCCTACCCCTAGTAGACCTTGGGAATCCATCTCCAAGGATTACATGTTAGGCCTTCCTTCCACTAAGCATGGAAACGACTGTGTTTTCGTGGTCGTCAACAGGTCCTCGAATATGGCCATTATGGTGGTCTGCAAGAAGAATATCACAACAGAAGCCACTACTAAACTCTTCTTTGAACGAGTGTGGGTACACTTTGGGATCCCATAGTCTATCAACTCAGAACGGGATAGCATGTTCCTTAATACATTTGGGTCCAATCTTTGGTTGATGATGGACACCAAACTCACTAAGTCCACAACCTTCCATCCTCAAACTGATGGCCAGACAAAGGTTGTCAACAGGATGATCGTTCACATTTTGCGCATGTACAACTCAAAGCATCCACGCATGGGATGAGAGCCTCCCCTATGTTGAGCACAGTTACAACCAGGCTCTCCACAGCTCAACTGACCACAACCCTTTTTAGGTGGGCTTGGGATTCCAGCCACTATGTCCCAGTAATGTGGCCATGTCATTTGCAGCTACTCACGCAGATTCGGCACATGTCCAGTCCGAAAACGATAAGGCAAACAACTTCATTGAGCACATCCAACATATTTTCCAGTAGGTCGATGACATTATGGAGAAATCAAATTCCAAATACAAGCAACGACATGATCAACATCGGGTGCCACACAAGTTTCAGGTGGGTGACAAAGTCTGGTTGCATTTGCAAAAAGGAACGCCTTACCAGAGCTTATCGAAAACTCAGACCACTCTGATATGGTCCTTACACCATTGCCAAGGCTATTGGAGATAATGCATTTGAGCTTAGCATTCCCCCATTCCTTGGCCTGCACCCAGTGTTCAATGTGGACCGCCTTCGGCCATACTTTCCACCATTACTAGACACATCCTACACTGCAGAACAACTCATACCCATAGAGTTGAATCCAGATTGCATGGAACAAATTGGAACTGATCGGATCATGGACACACAGATCAAGCACAATCGCCAATAGAATATCCAACTATATCGAGTTGTCAAAGTGGACCAACTCCTTCACTAGGGAAAGTGGCTCACTAGGGACCAAGTTTAGCAGAAGTTTCCTCATCTCATGGAGGAACTCAATGCAATGGGAAACATTGATTCCTAATGGGGGAGGAATGATTCAGGTGGATATTGGTGGCCACCTACCAAGTCCACTTGGACCCCCAACATTGTTTTTTTTCAGCTTTTCAGTTTCCTTAATTGTAGCACAGTTTACTATTTTTAGTAGTTTTTTGAGTCCTGAATTTCCGGATCTGTTTTGAGGCCCTAAACGACGTTTTTTGGGAAAATTAGGAGCAACATGGGTCCATGGACCGATGTTACTCTTACCAAAGTCGTAGTTCTTAGATAGATCTTTCTAACGAGATATTTTGCGCGTCAAACGAAGGTAATATGCCAAAGTTACGACCTCGGGAAGTTGATGTACCAATTTACCTAAACGGGGCCCACAATTTGGTGTTTCATCTTCTAGGGTTAGGTTTTTGGATGTTTAGGGTTTTCCATTGTTGCTCAACAATAAATAGGCCTTCTAGCCTCATTGTAAAACAGTTCAGAGGCATGTAGCCACAACATCTCTTCTCAGAGATAAGCTACCATTTCCCTAGCTTGTTTATTTCCATTGTTGTTTGTAAGCATATTTTAGTATTTTACATTAATGAAATGAAGTATTATTTCCACTGCATCTCTGTGTTTATGGTTATCTCTATAATTTTTTGCGTTCCTGCTTAAATCCAGATCAAGCAAGGACTTGGTTGTCCCAGAAATGTAGAGGGGGTTGTGTAAACAAACCCATACTAGTATCCTAGAAACAACCATAGTATTAGCATCAAATTCCGGAAACCAAGGAGTGATGAATAGGCCCGTCGATCCCCAAAACCATAGTCCCTCCTATAGGATAATGTCTCTTGCATACGATGAAGGGAATTTGACAATGAATAACCCCTTGGAGCGGAGGTGAATCTCACAATGTACAATCCAATTAGTGAAAATCTAATAAAAAAGCTCTATAGGTTTTGGCCAGAAATTGTTGAATCGACATATAATGTCTTGTGATTCAAATGAAGCACAATGCTCATCTGTTTCTGGAATGTCTATATCTAGTTTTGGAGTATAATTCATTTTCTCAACAATATATGGGTTGGGATCATTACTTGCTTGCTTTGATGGTGTTGTAGTTACGCTTTTCCCTTGTAGGATATTCTTGAAGGAAAGACCTCCATTTATTTGCTTCTGTTTTGATTCCGTGTTTTTTGATGAACTACTCCCAATCCCTCCTCCTACATTTTTAATTTTACTAGAGGCCGCAACACCACCACGCAGTCTCAGGTTGAGTATTATAGATGAATCATATATGATATTGTAGTCCATCAGGGTCCAGTGATCCCGCAATGTTCTGCCCCCAAAGATCAAATGTTGTAATGCAACATGATATCCATAAAGTTGTGAGATGGTTTGCATCAGATGCATCACACTGTCCGATGTAGGTACCTAAACTAATAAATACTTCCCTATAGGGGTTTTATAAAAAATTGAAAGAAAAGTGATTTAAATAAATGTAAGGGATCAATATCTAACATGCAATCGCTTGGCCATTCTGCTTTAGGTGATCTACATTGCAATGCTGTCTGTCTGGTCTGATGGTTGAATGGATTCGTATCAGGGGCCATCCCCACAATACCTAGTCGCAGCAGATGCTCCAGGTCTGTCTTTGGAAAGAGAATATATGTGTGGATCTCTAAGTACAGTGGGCTTTTGTCCTTTTTAATTCAGAGCCTATTGCCTCTGTGCCCGATTGTCCCAACACAATTATATGGTTATCCTGCTCTGTGCCTTCAAGCAAGCTCATTTGTTGTATACCCCTAGCCTCCATTCCAATGTCAGCTAGCTAGTGGTACTGTAAATATGAAAATCTCAAAGGGTTTCTATTCATGATCACTGTATCCAGAGCAATTCTATTGAGACAACAGAGGAGTACCAGTATGTTGCTTCGGTGTGGTGAATAGTCTTGGTCTGCAGTAATCCTAGTTGTCGCCGCCTTTCTCATTTGCTCCAAACCCTTACGAAAGGGTTCTGTCATCCAAATCCTATGATTGTTTGCATTAGTAGCACCAAGGATGATGGTTGCTGCAGGGTCTTATTCTCCTTCTTCTGGATGCTTCGGGTACCCTGCATTCTGGTATCTAGGGTGCCCTCCCATCAAAGGCGACACAGAAAATGCCCAAACAGAGTTTAGTACCCTCTAGATGTGAGGTACCACAACTCCGTTGTCATCATACACACCCTCCTTGGGCCTGTGCATGGCCACCAATCCCAAGCCCACAAACCCGCCTGTGAAACCCTAGCACATGCTCCCTCCATTTTTATCCTAGATCTCCTCATATTTCCAAGATTGATTGTATGACAATGTGTTTATCTTATGTGTCAACAAACTTACTAGATTTTACCATAAAAAAGCTAAAAAATAGAGGAAAGAACAATGGACACAAAGAGAAATGGGAAGCAACACTATTTTTGTTGGTGATTGATTGAAGTGGAAATGGTCTATAAAAGAGGCCCTAAGGAGAATAGATTAATCAGGGTGAGCCCTATCCTATCCTCTAAAGGAATCCTTCTTTTGATTTCTCTATTTCCCTTTGAAAATAATATTTCCAAGACACTCAATGGTGAAAGCTTCCAAATTCACAATGGTCATACGATCAAGCTTGGAAATATGGGGGAATTCCAACTAGATTTTGGCAGCATGACAATGTATTTCTTCTCTTTGTTGAATTAGTCCCCCAAATCAAGTATTTATATATTTTTCCCAAGCTCTTATGGCATTTTCCTCATTTAATGAGGATGTTTGTTCATTCACATTTGAAATGAATGTGATGGAGGCTTGGAGGCTCTATTTACCCCTCCATAAATTTCCTTGAGTCCTTAAGCTTTCCATTTGCAAGTTGTACATACCAAATTCCTTATCTAATGAAATTGTCCACACTTTTCAATGCATGTATGTCATGTTTATGGATTTGTATGATTGTTGAAGCAAAAGTCTTGGGGATCACGCAAAATTTGAAATGTGAGTTTGCAAAGATGGTGAAAAACCCAATTTGTAAAGGTAATCACCCACTTTTTGATATTCAAAGTAATAACCTCAGGAAACCTTTATTTTGATAGATTTATGACATTTCTTTACAATCACTTGTAATGCTTTGTGAGCATTTTTTTATAACATTGGGCTTGTTCGTACAACAAAATATACCCCCTCTAATGAACCTTGCAACATCTTATTACACTCTAGGTTGGTACACATAACTTTGAAAGTTGGCAACTATCTTCCCAACATCAAAATTCCCTATAACCTCAGAGGTGTGAGCCTCTCTAATCAGCGTAGTTGCACACTTTTAGGAACACAAAGCTTGTCTGGACCCTAGATTAACCCATTATGGAGATGATAGTTAGTTATGTTGTCATAAAAATATACATGAATTTACACCTCCTTAAAGTACTCATCTTCTATCCATGCCTCTTAATATGCATCATGGATGAAAGGATACATGTGCATAAGAGTTCCCAAAGCAATAATATTCTATGTGGGTGGATTTTAAAGCACTCCAACCAACTTGTTGTCTTTCCCTTATTAATAGATGAAACTGTTTTAAGAATCCCATCCTTTTTAATGTATTGTTTGTTGTAACTTACTCTTGGCCTACAAGTACTTAAGCAATTGGTGATCTATGCGGATGATGGTCTCCTTTTCCATTAGACAGTGTTTCCACTTTTTGATAGCTTGTACCATGACATAGATCTCCTTATCGTGGAAGGGTAGCTAATAACTTCCCCATGAAAAAATTCATAATGGTAGCATACATGCTTTCTTCCCTAGATCAAGACTACTCCCATGGAATACCCACTCATATATGTCTTCACTTCAAAGGGTTGCTACAATTTTGGTAACACATAATCTGGTGCTTCGATGATTTTTCTTTTCAACCCATCAAAAGCCTAATTTGCACCATTGGAAACTCTTGCCACTCATTATGGTGTAGAGTGGTGTAGATAAGTTATAAATTTCCTCAATTACTATGTTGCCCCAACAAAATTCCTAACTTCAAATACATTTGTAGGCACCAACCACTTCATGATGTCCTCCATCTTCCCAAGATCTATTTGAAACTCCCCTCAAGTAATAACATAACCTAAATACACGAAATATTGTTGTGAAAGCTCACGTTTCTTGAGATTTGCTAGTAGTTGATGCTACTTTAAAGTCTCTAGGAGCTACATCAAATATGAAATGTGTGTAGCACTGTAAACTAGGATATCATCCAAATAAACTATAACAAATGAATCTAGATATGAGTGCATTACATAATTCATTAGTTTCAATATAAATATTTTCAATAAAAAAATTTATCATGAAAAAGATATGCCTTGTGGAACTGAGGGTCCCTATATGGTCATAACATTAGTTCCAAAGAAATTAGCTTTGTATTTTTGTTATAACTTGTTTTTTGAGACTTTTCATATTGTGAAATTTTTAGAGATCTTAATAGACATACGAAAGTACCTCAAATGAAAATTTTAGAGTTATATTTGAAGAATTAGGCACGAGGCTATAACTTTGTTGTTGAAAAGAAGCCAAAAATTAGCAAGTTTTGGGACAATTACTGTAACTTGACACATCAAATTCTGGTCATACCTATGAAATTGTAGAGAATACATGTCAAAGTACTATAAAACAAAATTTTAGATTTATAAGGGCTCAAATCTCATTGATATATCAAGACACAAGTTTAGCCATTTAAATGTTCTCTAAATTAACGTTTTTAAGATATGTAACTTAAAAGTGACATAACTTTTGATTAGATCCAATATTTTGTGTGTGTGTGTGTGTGTGTTTATGATTGAAAGTTATGATGAATAGAGGTACTATTATTATTCTCCAACATGCCTAAAAACAAAAGTACTACACCAATTAAACCTCATGAAAACTCATCCAGGGTTCATGAAGAAAGTGAAGACTTAGAATTTAGGTTCTGCCAATTAAAGAAGGAAATAAATGAAATGAATGGTAATATGTTGAAAAAGGTGTATTTATGAGGGTCTCAAGAAAACCTTAAAAGAGAAATTATGGTGAAATTGAAAATAAAATGTATAAACATATTGAAGAAATAAAAAAATTCATTAGGGAAGAAATAACAAAATTACAAACCATTCTATTACAAGATCTCCCCAGAAGGATCTCCATGAATACAGGGACAAACATGGTGTTGAGACTCATTGACATATGGGGAGTATCTTTATCACAATTAGAGAGCACAAATATTGAACCACAAAACCATAATCATATTTTTTCATTCCAAGATCTTCATCATCATGGCTTCAAATTAGCACCAAGGAACTACTACATTCTGAAGATTGATATGAGGAAGTTTTATGGTAATGATTGTATGACATGGATATTCCAGATGGAACAATAATTTTATCTACACCAAGTGGTAGCCTTATAAGTGCGAAATACTAAAACCATGTTTTTAAAACAAGATCAACATATATGGTATTAATGGTTGTGTGAAAGGGAAAGGGGTTCTATTGTATTTAGATCCATTTTTATAAAGGAATTGATACCACAATATGGGGATTTTAAGGGCAATACATTCTTTAGTCAATTGGTAAATCTTTGACAAAAAAGGTTCAATTACAAAGCCTATTCAAGAATTCAAAAAGTTGAGTCTCAGGGTAAAAAACATTTCAAATGGCAACATGTTGGACCTATTTATGGGAACTTCAAAGGAAAGCATCCAACATGAGGTCTGTCCCTTTGAACACAAATCCTTGGAGTAAGCTTTTAATGTAGCAAAAAAAGTTGAAAGAAAAAAAATGGCTACTACAAAATTGGTCACTAACAACAATAGAGAACATATACTCCCTCTCCTAATCTCACTCAACCAACAAAGTTGACACATCATCAAATGGATGAAAGAAGATTAAAGGGACTATGTTTTAATTATGACAATAAGTATAGTAGGGGGAATAGATTTGGTGAGAAAAATTATTCTAAAAAGACTTTGAAGAGGAAGAATATCAAGAATTAAATCCATCACAAGATTTAGAGCTAAAAGAGACTAATCCAATAAAAAGTTGTTATGAATTGGTTGGCATTAATACTATGCAAACCTTGAAACTAGATGGATATATCAAAAGTAAAAAGGTAACAATGTTCATTGATTCTAAAAGTTCCCATAAATTCATCAGTTACAAATTAGCTAAACTTCTGAATTGTTTCATATACCCAACACTAGAGTTTCAAGTAATGATTGTAGAAGGAGGTACCATAAATTGTTCAGGGAATGTTATAGTATTCAACTCAATATGGGGGAGTATTTATTGGATAGTTCCATGATTTAATTACAAATGTCTGGTGTTGATGTTGTGTTAGGGGTGCAATGGTTACAAGCATTAGGAATAATGATCTTTATTTTTCAATATCTCTTCATAAGATTTACCTCATAAGGCAAGGAAAATGATTTTACATGTATCCAAGGGAAAACATAGGTGTTAAGCTCTAATGTAACAACAAAGCTACTAAAAAAGGGGCACCAAGGTGTAATTGCACAAATGTGCTCACTAAATGTTCAAATGTAAATATCATCTATGTTAGGGGGTCTCCATAAAGATAAACAATCATTCGAAGGTTTTTGGAGTAATGCCTAAGGAAATTCCACTTGATTCAGATCATTACTATGTTATGTGTTTGTAGCTTGGAAGTGTAAGAGAAATAAATAAAGAAGGGGAAATCATAGTAGAAGCACAAACAATACTTGAAACAAGGATTAAGCAGCTGAGTAATCCAACAATTGTGGAGTACCTCATCAAACAAAAGAACCTACTTGGAATAGGTGACACAGGAAGATGACTTATTCATGCAAAATCACTAGCAATTAGTCAAGTGTTGGGGAAAACATTTGTTTGGATAAGAGGGGCATGTTGATCCCTATACAAGCCCCATGCTAATCCAAAAACCCATTATTAAGCCTTAGATATTGAGAAATTACATTTCTATTGTTATATTGTTATGCTGATTAGAACCTTTCATGGTCCCATTTTATTATAATCCCTTAGTCTCCTATATATATACTAAGGAGACTTAATCTTAAGATAATCAAATAATGTCTTCTACATTGTACTCATTATAAAATGAGGTTTCCCCCTTGAAGAACACTACAATTATTGGTTTCTTATCATTTTTAGGTGCAAGGTTCATAACAAATCACCTCATGAGGCAATTGCTACCAAAAACTTCCACCTTGGGTGGATTCCCTAAATTTTGGTCACTAAGCTACCTTTTCTAGTGTAGGCAAGAGAATTTTAGCTTTTGAGTGTCAACCATTGATCTCAAACCCCTACCAAGAGTTGGGAAACTCAAGAAAGTTTGTGAGATTGTAGGTATAATCCTTGCCGCATTCATGGATTTTATCTCACCACTGGATTTTTACACTGGATTATGGAGAATTTAAATTTCCCTAAATGATAAATTTGTAAATTTAGGATCAAAACAACTAAGGGGAATTGTTTGGATGCACACCCTTAGAGTCCTAACTTAATCTACAATATTTCTTTTGTGACCCCATAATGGGGAACATTAGTTGGTTAAACTATAGTTGATTTTAAGATGATATTTGAGTTGGGAGGATGGCCCAAACTCATTTACTTAGGGTATGATCAATGCCAAAATTCTTAAGCGTCATACTTGACTTTCTGAATGCTCCAGATGACTATCTGTGTAAGGCGATGAGAAAACTTCGTCAAGGAGGATCTAAAAGAGATTTGTTAGTATGCGAGTGTAGTGTCTTCAAGGTGGCACGTGCCAATCACAAATGTTAGGAAATTGTATGACATGAATACTCAATGAGCCTTACTTTGACTAACTCATAAATATATGTGATATTACTTGTTGCAAAAATAAAGTATCTACATATATGGTGATTTGTATTTCCATCTATTTAGTCTACGTGATATTTCTACTAATTCTAAGGGAGGTGAAAATGGTTTTGATTCCTTTATGATTCCCCCATATTACTATGAGTGCAAAGGGAATAACATACTTGGAAAAGTAATTTATTTTCTAGTCTCGAACTAATAATTTAAATTTGAAATGCAATTTTTAATCCATCGAAATGGAAAAATGATATTGGTTCCTTTTAAATGGTTTAATCTACTGCAAGATCTTAACGAACTTGAAAATTATAAATGAGCAAGGGCATACCATTATTTGTTGTCTTCTTGATTGAAAATAAATGAAAGAATTATGAAAAATTATGCAAACAAGCTAAACCATGCAAGTTACTGTCTGATAGTTGTGCAAGTCCTCTAGCTTGTGAACAAAGAGATGTAATATCTTTGTGTTTGTTTCTTTGGTAGTAACGCAAATTGATTTTGTAATGAATATACAAAACTTCCAACTACAAAAAATAAAATTAAGGTGGTTGAGGGTTGTTGGAAGGGCCTAGTACACCTAAGAAGGAAATCAAAGAAGGAAAAAGAGTCGAGCAGTCAATTAAGAGTGGAAATAAGTTAGTGGAGCCACCAAAAAACTATCGTTTGGGAATTGCAGCATGAGTGTCTCAAATTCCTCTTCTTGTGCAAGAGTTGAAACCTGCACAAAGTAACAATCAAATGCTAACATGGAAAATAAAATAAAACAACAGATTTTCTATATTTTACCATGAGAAATTAAAAAAAAAACAAATGAAAACACAATGAACACGAAGAGTAATGAGAAGAAACCATCTTTTTGTTGATGGTTAATTGAAGTGCCAATGGTCTACAAAAGAGGCACTAAGGAGGATGGATTGAGCAAGGTTATCCCTCTCCTATCCTCCAAAAGAAGGTCCTCCCCATCTTTTGCTTGCTATATCTCCCTTTGCAAGAAGCTTTCCAAGGCTTTTAATGGTCAAATCTTATGAAGCCAAAATTGCTATCTACAACTTGTACTTACCATAAGGTTTGATCTAATGAGATTTTCCTCACTTTTCAATGAAAATTTGTCAATTTTATGGATCTGCATGATTGTTGAAGGAAAAGTTGCATGGACCACAACAAAGATGAACTATGAGTTTGCATAGATGTGGGAAAAACCAATTTCTAAAATTAGTCACCTAATTTTGGAGCTACTAACTAATAGTTTATAGAGCCTTATTTTGATATAATAATTGTTGAAGAAAAGTGTAACTAGGTTCGGTATTTGTAAATGTAATTTTGATCTTTGTAGTTTGTCAAGAAAAAGAAATATTATTTTGTAAAATATTCGAATGAGTTTCTTGCTCATTCCATAGGTCTAGGAGAGTCAAAGTCATGTGTAAAAGGCTCTTCTTGAGCATATATGTAAAATATATACTAGTCAAGAACAACCCTCCAAGACAAGCACAAAGAAGTCTACCTGCAAAAAAATGAAGAAAATAATTAAGTCGGCCTCAAAATATATATTGAAGAATAGCCATGTCGGCTTAGTTAAAGTGACATGTCTAGTCATGAATACAAGTCGGCTTACCTACACACAGACCACTATATATACCCCACCGGGGTCATCACAGAAAAGATACACCTGGACACGTCTGAAACTTCAGATGGTGCAGGAATCTCGGTCAACCACGAGAGGACAGACACTTTGGATAAGTAACTCGGATTATTTCAGATGTGTACAAGGATATAATCCACATTATAGGAGGACAGTCTCGTGGAAAAATTTAGTGAATAGATTACAGTCTCAGCCTAACTATGATGATAATCTCGATGCAAGAGTACAATCACTATCTCAGTATAAATATGATAATGATCAAGGTGGATATTGGTGGCCACCCACCTATCCCACTTAGACCCTCACCATTGTTTCTGTCAATTTTTCAATTTCCTTAATTGTAGCACAATTTACTATTTTTGGCAGTTTATCGGGTCCTGAACTTCTAGAGACATTTTGAGGCCCTAAATGATGTTTTTTTGGTGAAATATAAATCTAAGAATTATTATTGCAATCACATCAAAAATTGTAGTACTTAGATATATCTTTCCAACAAGGTATCATACGCGTCAAACGAAGATAATATGACCAAGTTATGACTCCGGGAAGTTGGCTGCCCAAATAACCCCAATGGGGCCCATAAACTCTTGGTGTTACATCTCCTCAGGTTACGATTTTGGTTGTTTATGGTTTTCTAGTGTAGGCCCTTGAACCTCATTGTAACACAATTTAGAGGCATGTATCCACCACATCTCTTCTCAGAGATAAGCTACCATCGCCTGAGCTATCTTATTTCCATTCTGTTTGTAAGCATAGTGCAATATTTTTCTATTAATGAAATGAAGTGTTTTTTTCTGATGCGTCTCTATGTTTATGATTATATATGTAAGTTGTAGCATTCCTGTTTAAGTTTGGATCAGTGATATCAAAGGGTTTTTCTCTTTCTCTGTTTTTATTTGCATGTCCCCAACGAGGTCAGGGTATAAGGATTTAGGGCTCGATCTGGAAGAACCATTGCAGGATCAACCTCACAAAACCCGACGACCTCCCATGGAGGAAGAAAAGAAAGATGAGGGGGCAGGAGATCCTTTCAAAATGTTGCTTGAGGAAGCCCTTGAGTGATAGAGGGATGCAATGATGGATAACTTTGCCTAGATCCTTCGACGGCTACCCACAGGCGATGCATCTTCATCCAGCAACCACTCTGGAGGCGCTACTCCTTTTAAGGTACAAGTTAACTTCAATATTCCCATATTTGAAGGCCTGATAAATGCATACATCGTAGATAAATGGTTAAATCTGTTGGAAGGATATTTTTCAGTTCATGACTTTTCCAATCGGGAAAAGTTACTTTTGCACTTCTCAAATCCGCCCCACACGTCAAGGACTAGTGGGAAACCTAATGTTAACAAAAGGACGAGAGTGAATCCTCGTTGTTTTCAGCCGCACCCACTTGAAATTCTTTCTGAGAGCCATCAAGGAACAATATTACCTTATTGGGAGCTATGAATATAAATACATAAAGTGGACCACACTACGGCGAGGAAGAAACAAAGATGTGCCAAAGTTCACAAATACTTTCCATACCCTTCACACGAAGCTGGGTATCAAGGATACTGAGTGGAATTTGGTGCTCAAGTACCACATATGTCTACACAAGTACATCCGGGACGAGATGGAGTTCCTGGACACCTCCTCGCTCGACATAATGTATCAATATGCTATAAAGATTGAGCAGAAGTTTAAACGGAAGAAGCGAGACTTTGGATTTGCGAGTCCAAAGCAAGGAAAAGGCACCCCCAAACCATAGAACAAAGGAACAAGCCAAGGCAGGGCTACCCAGGACATCCCGCCGAAGCCGCAATCAAAGAAAAACACCATGAAGACAAAGAAGGACACATGAAAATGGCGTGAGTTCCATAAGAGCTCCACTCACAATACAAGTGAATGTTGAGCCAAGTAGTCACTGGTGGCTGAGCTGAAGGCATCCGAACCAGATGCAGGTTCTAACTTTGAATCAGAACTCAACAAGGGAACTCACAAAGGGAATCAAATCATTGATGCGGAGCCTGGTGCCACTATGGCCATCACAAAGATCCAGAAAATTGAGCCTAAATATTCAGAGGAGGGGGAACGCCTCTTCCACTCATAGATGTGGGTGAAGGGTTCTCCATTGCAGTTCATTGTTGAAAGCAGGAGCCAAAAGAACCTCATTTCAGCAGAGGTCATGAAGCGGCTGGGCCTAAAGACTATATAACATCCTTAACCATACACCATTGGGTGGCTTCACCAAGGACGAGATCTTCGCGTCAGCCAACAATGTTGCCTTCCCTACAGCATTAAGCCCTTCATGGATGAGGTATTGTGTGACATTGCTCGTCTTGAAGTTTCTGATGTATTGTTAGGACTACCATACTTGTGGAAATGACATGTTGTATATGAGTCTAGACCTCGTTCTGTGATTATTACTTTGGCTAATAAGTTGTATAGGATACTGGAGGTAGCCCTGCCTATCGCCATCTCTTTGATCACTGCAAAGTAATGCAGTAAGATCATTTCCCATACCAGGAAATTTATTTTTCTTATGATTCACCCCCAAGGCAAGAAGAAGGTTGTGGCCAAGGCTTCCAAGAAGGGCTCCTCTGCACATCAATAGCAGATGGACAAGGTCGTGGAGCAGTACAGGGATAATTTTGCACACCCATAGGGGTACCTCTACACTATCAAGTCAAGCACTCATCGATCTAACCCTAAGTGCATCACTGCCCAATGGACCGATTTATCGATGCTCTGTTTTGGAGAATGATGAGATCAAGAGGTAGATTTAGGAACTACTACAGAAAGGGCACATCAGGCCAAGCTCATCACCCTGTGGGAGCGCGATTGTATTGGTACAAAACAAGGAGGGGACGTGGCGACTCTGTATTGACTATCAAGTGCTGAACAAGATCACTGTCCAGAATAGGTATCGAATCCCGCAAATTGATGACCTTCTGGACCAACTCAATGGGGGAAAATATTTGAACAAGATTGACTTGAAGTTAGGTTATCACTAGGTGCCTATCGAACCCTTCTATGTGTGGAAGACTACCTTCAAATCCAAGGAGGACCTTTCCAAATGGTTGATCATGTTGTTCGGATTGACAAATACCCCTGCAACCTTCATGAGACTGATGGACGACATCTTGTGACCCTTCACCAATGCATTCATGGTGGTGTATTTAGATGACATCTTGATCTTCAGCCAGAGTTGGGAAGAGCACCTCCACCATATTCGACAAGTCCTTCAAATCCTTCGAAAACACAAGTTGTGTGCTAACTTGGACATATGCACCTTTGGCCTGACCCAGGTTCAATATATGGGGTACACCATTGATGAGCAGGGTGTACATGTAAACCCATCCAAGATACAAGTCATTCAAGATTGGTTAGACCCAACCACTCTAACAGAGCTCCGCAAATTTTTGGGTCTTGCTAATTTCTACTGCAGGTTCGTGTTGGGGTTCTCTCATATCACTTGGCCTTTAAGTCAAGTCACCAAGGGCGGAGCGAAAGAAAAGTTATTGTGGTTGGAAACACAACAACGAGTGTTATCTGACTTGAAGAATCACCTATATTCTACACTTTCTCACATTACCAGACTTGCAACAATCATTTGAGTTTGAGACAAATGCCTTCGAATATGCTATTGGTGCGGTTCTTACTCCGCATGGGAATCCAGTGGCTTACCACAGTGAGACACTTTTAGACATAGTCCGAAAGTACCCCACTTACGACAAATAAATGTATTCCATTGTGCAGGCGTCCCGTCAATGGAAGCATTACATTCTGGGCAAGGAAGCGGTCATCCACACATACCACCAGCCTCTACAGTTCATACAGACACAACGAAAGTTACAGAACGATCGCTATAAAAAATGATCCACCTATCTGCAACAGTTCCATTTGAACATTATGTATAATAAGGGCAACACCAATCGATGATTTCCTGATTCGACTAGCATTGATGGCGCTAATAATTGTACTCGACTCCAGTGGGCACGAGACATCAAGGTCGTTGCATCTTTACAAGAGCGATTAGAACTCAGCAGCATATACCAGACACTCCTGGAAGGGAAGAAAGTTCCAAATTTTCACCTTCAGGATGCACTGTTAGGCCACTTGGGACACATCTGTATTACTTCAAGTGAGCATGCCATGATGATTTTGGAGGCGCACTACAATCGGGTCGTTGGACATTTCGGAGTAGAGAAAACATTGGCGATATGGCAGAAGTATTTTTATTGGCCGAAATTTCGTTAGATGTTGGGAAGTACATTAGATCCTGCACCGCCTGCACCATTTCCAAACCAACCATTAAGAAGAAAGGCATGTATACTCCTCTACCTACTCCTAGTCGGCCTTGGGAATCTGCCTCCATGGATTATATGTTGGGCCTTCCTTCTACTAAGAACGACAACGATTGCATTTTGGTGGTCGTCAATAGATTCTCTAAGATGGACATCATGGCGGCTCGCAAGAAGAGTATCACATCAGAGGCCACTGTTAAGCTCTTCTTTGAGCGAGTGTGGGTACACTTTGGGATCCCACAGTCCATTATCTCATATCGAGATAGTAGATTCCTAAGTTCATTTTGGTCAAGTCTCTGGTCGATGCTGGATACAAAACTTACTAAGTCCATGACTTTCCATCCCCAAACTAATGGCCACACAGAGGTTGTCAACCAGATGATCGTACACATTCTGCGCATGTACAACTCAAAGCATCCACGCACATGGGATGTCCAATGCAGCTACAATAGAACTCTCCACAGCTCAACAGTCCACAACCCCTTTTAGGTAGGGCTGGGATTTTAGCCATTATGCCCCATTGACGTGGCCATACTATTTGCAACCACTTAGGTAGATTCAGCTCACGTGCAATCCGAAGCTGAAAGGGCTAACAACTTCATTGAGTGCATTCAACACATTCGCCAATAGGTCCATGATATATTGGACAAAGCTAATGCTAAGTACAAGCAATACCATGATCATCATTGAGTGTCGCACAAGTTCCAGGTGGGCGACAAAGTTTGGCTACATCTGTAGAAGAAGCGCCTTGTTGGACCCCACCACAAGCTTCGCCCATGACGATATGGGCCATATACCATCACCAAGGTTGTCGGTGATAATTCCTTCGAGCTCAACATCCCATCGTTTCTTGGTTTGCAATCAGCAGGGAAAATTTTAGGGGCTAATATTCACAGGTGGTCTAATTTTCTATACCTTTTCCAAAAATAGGATTCGCTAATTTCCATTTTTATCTAGAAATGATTTGCCAAAATTTTATAGTATGAAATTATTTTACCATAAAAATTGTTGGAAATTTATATAGAGACTATATAAAATTATTAGAAATTTGAACATTTTTACAAAAATATCTCCAAACATTTTACAAATTGAATATTATGGACTAGTGGGATTCGCCAAGGTTTCTAAACTTTAAGATAAATATCCATTCTTATAATTTTCCCTGCACCCAGTGTTCAATGTAGATCGTCTTCAGCCATACTTTCCAGCATTGTTGGACACATCTAACATTGCAAAACAACTCACACCAACAAAGCTCAACCCAGACTGCATGGAATAGGCCAAAACCGATCAAATCATGGACACATAGATCAAGAACACTCAAGAATAGAGGATATAACTATATCGAGTTGTCAAAGTAGGCCAACTCCTTCACCAAGGGAAATGGCTCACCGGGGACGAAGTTCAGCAAAAATTTCCTCATCTCATGGAGGAACTCAACACAATGAGGAACATTGCTTCCTAAGGGGGGATGACTGATCTAGGTGGATATTGGTGGCCACCCTCCTATTCCACTTGGACCCTCACCATTGTTTCTTTCAGTTTTTCAGTTATCTTAATTGTAGCACAATCTACTATTTTTGGTAGTTTTTTCGGGCCCTATACTTCCGAATCCATTTTGAGGCACTAAACAACATTTTTTTTTGCGAAATAGCAATCAAACAAGTGTTATTTCAATCATGTTGGCAGTTGTAATCCTCAGAGAGATATTTCCAACAAGGTATCATACGCGTCAAATGGAGATAATATGACCAAGTTACGACCCCGGGAAGTTGGCTGCCCAACGGGGCCCATAAACTCTTGGTGTTACATCTCCTCGGGTTAGGGTTTTGATTGTTTAGGGTTTTCTCTTATTGTTCAATAATAAAAAGGCCCTTTATCCTCATTGTAACTCGATTTAGAGGCATGTAGCCAACACATCTTTCTCAGAGATAGGCTACCATCACCCGAGCTATATTATTTTCATTTTGTTTGTAAGCTTAGTTCAATATATTTCTATTAATGAAATGAACTGTTTTTCTGCTACATCTCTATGTTTATGATTAAGGTTTGAGTTCCATAAGAGCTCCACTCACAATACAAGTGAGTGTCGGGCCAAGCAGTCACTGGTGGCTGAGCTAAAGCTTTTGAATCATACGTAGGTTCTGACTTTGAATCAAAACCCGATAAGGGAAATGACAAAGGGAAGAAGATCATTAATGTGGAGACCAATGCCACTTTGGCCACCATAAAGATCCATAAAATTAAGCTTGAAAATCCAGAGGAGGGGGAACTCCTCTTCCACTCACAGATGTGGGTGAAGGGTTCTCCGCTATAGTTCATTGTTGACAGCGAGAACCAAAAGAACCTCATTTCAGCAGAGGTCATGAAGCGGTTGGGCCTAAAGAATACAACACATCCACAACCGTACACCATCGGGTGGCTTCACAAAGGAGGCGATCTTCACGTCAGCTAGCAGTGCCTTTTTCCCTACAACATCGAGCCCTTCACGAATGAGGTACTGTGTGATGTTGATCCTCTTGAAGTTTCTGGTGTATTGTTAGGAAAACCATACTTGTGGAAACAACATGTTGTATATGAGTCTAGACATTGTTCTATGATTATTACTTTGGCTCATAAGTTGTATAGGATACCAAAGGTAGCCCCACCTACCACCATCTCTTTGATCACTGCAAAGTAATGCAGTAAGATCATTTCCCAGGCTAGGATTTTTTTATTTTTTATTTTTTTATTTTTTTATTTTTTATTTTATTTTTATAATGATTCACCCCCAAGGCAAGAAGAAGGTTGTGGCCAAGGCTTCCAAGAAGGGCTCCTTTGCACATCATTAGCAAATGGACAAGGTCGTGGAGGAGTACAGGGATAATTTTTCCTCACCCATAGGGGTACCTCTACACTATCAGGTTAAGCACTCCATCGATCTAACCCCAAGCGCATCGCTGCCCAATGGAATGATTTATCAATGCTCTATTATGGAGAACAATGGGATCAAGAGGTAGATTCGGGAACTACTACAGAAAGGGCACATCAGGCCAAGCTCATCACCCTATGGGAGCCTGATCTTATTGGTACAATAGAAGGAGGGGATGTGGAGACTTTGTATTGACTATCGAGCGCTGAAGAAGATCACTATCTAGAATAGGTACCCAATCCCACGAATTGATGACCTTCTGAACCACCTCAATGGGGGAAAATATTTCAACAAGATTGACTTGAAGTCAGGTTATCATCAGGTTCCTATCGAACCCTCTGATGTGTTGAAGAATGCCTTCAAATCCAAGGAGGAACTTTTCGAATGGTTGGTCATGTCGTTCAGATTGATGAATGCCCCTACAACCTTCATGAAACTGATGGATGACATCTTGTGACCCTTCACCAATGCATTCGTGGTGGTGTATTTAGATGACATCTTGATCTTTAGCCAAATTTGGGAAGATAACCTCCACCATATTAGACAAGTGCTTCAAACCCTTTGACAACACAAGCTGTGTGCTAACTTGGAGAAATGCACCCTTGGCTTGACCCAGGTTCAATATCTGGGGTACATCATTGATGAGAAGGGTGTACATGTGGATCCATCCAAGATACAAGTCATTCAGGATTGGTTAGCCCCAACCACTCTAACAGAGCTTCGCAGCTTTTTGGGTCTTGCCAATTTCTACCGCAGATTTGTGTTGGGGTCCTCTCATATCATTTGGCCTTTATGTCAAGTCACCAAGGGTAGAGCAAAAGAAAATTTCTTTTGGTTGGAAACCCGACAACGAGTGTTCTCTGAGTTGAAGAATCACCTTTCTTCTTGACCAGTTCTCACATTACCAGACCTACAACAACCATTTGAGATTGATACAAATGTCTCTGGCTATGTTATTGGTGCATTTCTTACTCAACATGGGCATCCAGTGGCTTACCACAGTGAGACACTTTCAGACACAGTCCGAAAGTACCCCACTTATGACAAAAAAATGTATTCCATTATGTAGGCCTCCCGTTAATGGAAGAATTACATTATGGGGAAGGAAATGATCATCAACAGAGACCACCAACCTCTAGAGTTCATACAGACACAAGGGAAGTTGCAGAACAATCACCATAAAAAATGGTCCACGTATTTGGAATAGTTCCATTTGAACATTAAGTATAAGAGGGGCAACACCAAAAATGTTGCTGATTGCCTCAGCCGACCATCGGTCATGGTGCTAATCACTGTGCCCGACTCCTGTGAGCATGAGACATCAGGGTGGCCACATATTTACAAGTGGGATCCAGAATTCGACAACATATACCATACACTCCTGGAAGGGAAGAAAGTTCCAATTTTTCACCTTCAGGATGCATTGTTATGCCACTTGGGACACATCTGTGTTCCTTCAAGTGAGCATGCAAAGATGATTTGGGAGGCGCACTATAGTTGGGTCGTTGGACATTTCAGAGTAGATAAAACAATGGTGGTATTGCAAAAGTATTTTTATTAGCCAAAACTTCATGAGGATGTTGGGAAGTACATTAGATCCTGCACCGCCTGCGCCATTTCCAAACCAACCATCAAGAAAAAAAATGCCAGTATACTCCTCTACCTACTCCTAGTCTACCTTGGGAATATGTCTCCATGGATGATATGTCGGGCCTTCCTTCTACTAAGTAGGAAAATGATTGAGTTTTCGTGGTCATTGACAGATTCTCTAAGATGGCCATCATGGAATCTTGCAAGAAGAGTATCACATCAGAGGCCACCATTAAGCTCTTCTTTGAGTGAGTGTGGGTACACTTTTGGATCCCACATTCCATTATTTAAGATCGAGACAACAAATTCCTAAGTTCATTTTGCTCAAGTCTCTGGTTGATGCTCGATACAATACTTACTAAGTCCATGGCTTTCCATTCCCAAAATGATGGCCAAACAGAGGTTGTCAACAGGGTGATCGTACACATTTTGCACATGTACAACTCAAAGCATCCATGCACATGGGATGGAAGTCTCCCCTATGTCTAACACAACTACAATAGAGCTCTCCACAGATCAACATGCCACAACCCCTTTCAGGTAGGCAATGATTTCAGTCATTATGCCCCATTGATGTGGCCATACCATTTGCAGCCACTGAGGTAGATTCAGCTCATGTGTAGTCCGAAGTTGACAGGGCCAACAACTTCATTGAGCACATTCAACACATCTACCAATAGGTCCATGATATATTGGACATAACTAATGCTAAGTAAAAGCAACGCCATGATCAACATCGAGTGTTACACAAGTTCTAGGTGGGTGACAAAGTTTGACTACATCTGTTGAAGGAGCGCCTTGTTGGACCCCACCCCAAGCTTCACCCACTCTGATATGGGCCATACACCATCACCAAGGCTCTCGGTGATAATGCCTTCGAGCTCAGCATCCCACCATTCCTTGGTTTGCACCCAATGTTCAATGTAGATCGCCTTCGGCCATACTTTCTGTTATCACCAAAATAGGACCCTGATAGGTTGTTGATCAGACTATCTCAGTGTAACTATTTCAAACCAATCTTTTAGCTAAGTCTAAGCCTCCTTAGCCTGAGAGGGCTCTCTCAAAGGGTTAATGATATTGATTAAAGATATGGATAGATGGCTAACTCTATGGTTTGTGATTTTATATGTTTATAGACTGGAAGATGGAGACTTGCTACAATTGGGCTATGGAGTCAATGAGAGAGATAAGGATAACAAATAGCTCTTCTTATAAAACTGAGGCTTGTATATACTTCAATGAAAGAGTGACACATTCAAGAAAGTCTCATAACTTGAAGTTCATAGAAGTCAGAGCATGTGGGCATGAATTATGAGTAATGTACATCAAGTATTCAAAAGGAAAGATTTAAAGTGATAGATCAGAGTTTATACCTAAAGGAAGTCAGAGCATGAGTAACCATGAATTCTGAGTAATAAGTATTAAAACATTGAAGAAAAACATCCAAAGATAGGACCCAAGAACTCAATTCACCATAGTTTAACACTTAAAGGAAGTTAGAGCATGTTCCTCCATGAATTCTGAGTAATAAGCATTAAGACTATGGAAGTAAATTATATCAAAGATAAAATGTGAAGCTCACTGAAGTACACTAGGAATCTCAGCTATGTAAAGAATTCTATAAATAGGAGAAAGAGCAATGTACTCAAGGTTGGGAATTTTATGAAAAAACTCTGATATTTGGCTAATGTAATACTCTGTTTTGGTAATATATGTTTGGCTTTACTTCTCAGGATTCATGAGGGATTTGATGTTCAGAATGTGTGATATTGTTCTTTTCCTAATTCTTGCAATGGTATGAATGTGTAATCACTTAGAATTCACCTGAGGTGCTCTAACTTCCTGTACGCATTCATAGACTGTGTGGTCCTATTTGAGTTGGTATGTTCTGAATATTTTAAATGTTGAATGCCCTGACTTCTATGTAAGGTTGAAATCATTGTCATATTGAAATGATGTTGACTCCATAAGCCCAATGGATAGTTGCTAAATGTGCTTCCACCATTCATATTTTTACATTTGTTTCACAAGAGTTAGCCATCTTAACTATAATCAAAATCATTAACCCTTTTTGAGAGAGCCCTCTCAGGTTGAGGAGGCTAAGCCTCAGCCTAAAGCAGGTTTGAAATAGTTACTTGAGGTCTTCCTGGTCAGCAGCCTTCCAGGGTCTGATTTTGAGATAACACTTTCCACCATTGTTGGACACATCTTACAATGCAGAACAACTCCAACAGAGCTGAACCCATACTACAAGGAACAGGCCACAACTGATCAAATCATGGACACATAGATTAAGAACACTCGGAAACAGAGGATACAACTATATCAAGTTGTCAAAGTAGGCCAACTCCTTCACCAAGGAAAATGGCTCACCAGGGACCAAGTTCAACATAAGTTTCCTCATCTTATGAAGGAAATCAACGCAATGGGGACCATTGCTTCCTAAGGGGAGAGGACTGATCTAGGTAGATATTGGTGGCCACTCGCCTATTACACTTTGACCCTCACCATTTTTTCTTTTAGTTTTTTAGTTTCCTTAATTGTAGTACATGCTACTATTTTTGGTAGTTTTTCGGGTCCTGAACTTCAAGAGCTGTTTTGTGGCCCTAAACAATGTTTTTATGGTGAAATAGAAATGCAACTATTGCCATGGAAATCATGTTGGAAGTTGTAGTCCTCAGAGAGATATTTCCAACGAGGTATCATATGCATCAAACAGAGATAATATGACCATGTTACGACCTTGGGAAGTTGGTTGCCAAACTAACCCCAACGGGCCCTATAAACTCTTTGTGTTACATCTCCTCGAACTAGGGTTTTTGTTGTTTATGATTTTGTCTTATTTTTCAATAATAAAAATACCCTTGAGCCTCATTGTAACTCAGTTTAGTTGCATGTAGCCACCACATCTCTTCTCAGAGATAAGCTACCATTGCCCACGCTATCTTATTTCCATTATGTTTGTAAGAATAGTTCAATATTTTTCTATTAATGAAATGAAGTGTTTTTCTGTTGCATCTCTGTGTTTATGATTATATATGTAAGTTTTAGTGTTCCTGTTTAAGTTCAGATTAGTGGTATCAGAGGGGTATGCTCTTTCTCTATTTTTCTTTACATTTCCCCAACGAGGTCAGGGCATAAGGAGTTAGGGTTCGATCTGGTTGAACCATTGCAGGATCAGCCTCAAAAAACCCGACGATATCCATCGCAGAAGAAAAGAAATACGAGGGGTAGGTGATCCTTTCAAAATGTTGCTCGAGGAAGCACTCGAGTGACAAAGGGACACGATGATGGATAACTTTGCCCAGATCCTTCGACGACTACCCACAGGTGATGCATCTTCATCCAACAGCCACTCTGGAGGCACTACTCCTTTTAAGGTACAAGTTAACTTCCATATTCCCATATTTGAATTCTTGATAGATGCAGACGTTGTAAATAAATGGTTAAATCTGTTGGAAGGATATTTTTTCAGTTCACGACTTTTCCAATTGGGAAAATATTACTTTTTCACTTCTCAAAGCGCTCCACACGTCAAGGACTGGTGGGAAACCTACTGTGAACAAAAGGAAGAGAGTGAACCCTCGTTGTTTTTCAGCTACACCCACTTGGAATTCTTTTTGAGACGCAACAAGGAATAGTATTATCCTTTCGGGAGCTATGAAGATAAATACATAAAGTGAACCACACTATGACAGGGAAGGGACCAAGATGTGCCAGAGTTCAAAAATAATTTCCATACCCTTCACATGAAGCTGGGTATCAAGGATACTAAGTGGAATTTGGTGCTCAAGTACCGCAGTTGTCTACACAAGTACATATAGGAAAAGATGGAGTTCCTGGACATCTCCTTGCTTAGCACGACGTATCGGTACGCTGTAAAGACTGAGCATAAGTTTAAATAGAAGAAGCGGGACTTTGGAGCTGCAAATCCAAAGAAAGGAAAAGCCACCCCAAACCACAAAACAAAGGACCAAGCCAAGGCGGGGCTACCTAGGACAACCCGCCGAAGTCGCAAACAAAGAACAACACCACAAAGACAAAGAAGGACACAGGAAAAGGGTGTGAGTTACATAACAGCTCCACTCACAATACAAGTTAGTGTCGGGCCAAGCAGTCACTAGTGGCCGAGCTAAAGGCTTTCGAATCAGATGCATGTTTTGAATCTGAATTAGAACCCGATAAGGGAACTAAAAAAGAGAAGCAAATCATTGATGCGGAGCCTAGTGCCACTGTGGCCACCACAAAGATCCAGAAAATTGAGCCTAAAGATCGAGAGGAGGGGGAACACCTCTTCCACTCACAGATGTGGGTGAAGGGTTCTCCAATGCAATTCATTGTTGATAGCGGGAGCCAAAAGAACCTCATTTCAGCATAGGTCGTGAAGCGCCTGGGCCTAAAGACTACAACACATCTGAAACCGTACACCATTGGGTGACTTCAACAAGGACAGGATCTTTGCGTCAGCCATTTGTACCGCCTTCCCTACAACATCAAGCCCTTCACGGATGAGGTACTGTGTGAATTTGCTTCTCTTGAAGTTTTTGATGTATTGTTAAGACAACAATACTTATGGAAATCACATGTTGTATATGAGTCTAGACCTCGCTCTGTGATTATTACTTTGGCTAATAAGTTGCACAGGATACCAGAGGTAGCGCCGCCTACTGCCATCTCTTTGATCACCAAAAAGCAATGCAGTAAGATCGTTTCCCAGATGAGGAAATTTCTTTTTCTTATGATTTTCCCCCAAGGCAAGAAGAAGGTTGTGGCCACGACTTCCAGAAAGGGCTCCTCTACACAACAACAACATATGGACAAGGTCGTGGAGGATTATAGGGATATTTTTGCCTCACCCACAGGGGTACCTCTACACTGTCAGGTCAAGCACTTGATCGATCTAACCCGAGGCATGTCGCTACCCAATGGACCAATTTATCAATGATTTGTTCTGGAGAATGATGAGATTAGGAGGTAGATTCAGGAACTACTACAAAAAGGACACGTCAGGCCAAGCTCA
>APFE030130669.1:5755-44688 GCA_000404065.3 Pinus taeda
GAGGGTGCACAGGGAAAGTGACCCTCTAAGGGAAAGGTAATAGCACCACCTAAGAAGAGAGACACATGAACTAGAAGGGCCTATCTAACACACGGTGGATGCGATGGTTGATACAACCAACAAATAAAGAAAGATATATCTTGTATCCCGTAGAATAGTCCACAAGGATGGGAAATAAATAACAACCATTACAACACATTCTCAATAAGATAATTACTAAAATAACTGAAATAGTTCAACTATCTTAGCATACGTGAAATAAAACATGAAATACAAGAATCCACATAATAGTCTTACAAAAATTCATAGTCCATGCATGAAGAACATGGTGGCCTTGAAGGCTTCTATTATTATTCGAGCCACTCCTTGATCCTCAAAGAACTAGTTGATCTCTATAATGCCTTGCAGGATGAGCCAATGTGAAAAGTCCTTTGCTCATACAATGAGGGAGTATATGTAACCAAGGGTGACTTGTTGACTACCCTCATGATTTTTTGACTTCCTATGAATTTTCAACTTACATGACTCTTTACATTACATGTGTGCCCTTTGGACTTCCACTTTACAATACAGTTTGAATACAATATACATGATCCACAATAGTGATGTGGAATATGACCACTCATGACATGACATGACACTGATGACATGGGCTGCTTGATGATGTGGAAATTTTAATTCATTGTTGCTGCTAAGTGTTGGATGTCTTCTTGAAGATGCTTTCTCTTCACCTTGGAATGGCTTGGTGATGTGTAATCTTCAATGATATTTAGTCTTGGATGGTGGTCATAAACTTGTGTCCCTTTGCTTTCTATTGATTGACCAACTCATGAGTTTAGCTACAAGAGGGTATTTAGGAATTATTCCCTCCTTCTTCTCCTTCTCCATCATCTTTCCATGACATGATAGTGTACATGTTCCTGCAATTCACTCATGACAAGACGACATCAATTTGAAAACTCCTAAGTCTTAGATGATGCATTCTAATCCACCAAATGAGTTTGAAGCAAGTGATAGGTTGGGAAGAGGGGATCAGTGAGTACGTATTATAGTTCCAGAAGCTAAGGGAAAAGCTTGAGCTCTCAGACTACGCATTGCATAGCTCAGGGAGGCCTGAAGGAGAAGAATGCGCAGATTTTGGATCCAATGGGGTCACGCCGAGGGAATGGACACTAGGAGAGCCAACTGCACAGTTTGGGGTGTCAATGTACACTTTTATTCTATGCATTTCATAGTTCAAGCACTCAGGGGATGATCTTGAGGCTTGAAAATGTGAAGTGCACAGTTCAAGCGAGGCTGGACGACATAACTATGCAACTCTGGAGGTTAAGGTTAGGTCTCGGGCATAAGAACTGTGCAATGCAGCAACCCTAGGAGATAGGAACTGCAAATTGTGCAGTATCAAGCAACATGGTCACAACTTAGAGGATGAGACTAAGAAATATACAATTTAGTTAGGGCTCAGTGAAGCTAAGTTGCTCGGTCATGAAGGTTTTCTAAAAATGGCTAAGTGTGGGATGGGTGATGAACTATGATGAACCTTTAATGTGATTGGACACTTAGCATAATTTGACAAAACAACAACATAGATCATCCGAACACATGAAAAAAGCATTTCCCTTCGTGTGACTATCTTACAACAAGATTCGATAAGTGTGACGCTTAAGATAGACTTTAGGACAACCATGACAACATGTGACAGTGCTCAGGACTTTGTGTATGGGTGCGACATATGCTTACATGGTTAGAAAAAATCATATACACAAAGACAGACCTTTGAAACCATCAGAATAGCCTTGTAAACATTACACGACAACCAAACATGCCAAAAGATGATAGTTAACCCAACATGCAAAAGGGACTAAAGCACTACAAGAAAGATCATAAAATAAGCTCTAGTGTTTCCTACAACAATGTACAAGACCAAGAACATCTCTGAAATTGAGTGAGCCAAAATTATGGAGGGTGTTGCAGCGACTACAACATGTCCACTTTCCATCTAGCCATTCTTGAGCAAGATGTAAGGTGGATAGAGGATATGTTGTTAGAATGTTTGTGTGAGGGAAGGAAACCAACCAAAACTTGTGACATTGATATGAAATATCTTTCACTATGAAACCAAACCACCAAAACTTTATCTCCGAGGCCTCCACTACTACTCCATCTAAGAAATCAAGAGGGAACAACCTAGGGGGTTGAGTTGGTCTTACATAACCCACATATAACTCCACAAATGAATCTCCAACATCCCTTATAAACCTCTTCACCTTTATCAATGACTTGTCATTATAAATTAGATATTTGTTCACATTTAACTTGCAAATTCCTCTTGTAATATCTAAGAGAAATCTCTGAGCCCAAGCTCCTCTATAATTCCTTTTATGGGAAGCTCCTAATTGCATCACTAAAAAAAGAATCTCTACTTGAATTCCCTTATGTAATGCCATTCTATTGGCACAACTTCCCTAAAATACTGATAATCATAAATAAAATCAAGTTGATTGTTGGCACCCCATGCTTCCTCTCTTTTTCCAAAATAGAATAAATTCTCTCTTTCTCCCAAAGTTGAACCCACTGAGAGTGCCAAAGAGATGGGAAATATATGGATGTCTAGTGCATACAAATACAATATATATAGAGTGAGCGTGAGCCGAAAGATACAAAGAGACTTGGATGTCTCTTGCATAACAACACAACTGTTGGAAAGTGAAAAATGACAAGACTTGAGTATGCATTGTTATGGTTATGTATTGTTAATATAGAATGTAATATTTTAATTAAACTGTTTGGTTTACAATTTCAATTAAATTTTATTACTTCAATATAGAAAAAATATTAAATTTAATAATTCAAAAGAAAGGTATGTATTATTTTTGAAATTTTTATATTTTTAATTAGAATATTTATAAGCTATATAATTATGGCCAGACTCTCCCAGTTTAGTGTGGAAGTGATCTTGTAATGTTTTGTCATGTTATGTTATTTAAATATGTTTACTAGGTCAAATGAAATAAAAATAAAAATTAAATTAAATTTATGTACAGTTGAAGACGACTCTCTCTAGCCTAGTGTGGAAGAGATCTTGTCATGTTATGTTATCATTATGTTACTTAAACATGTTAAATAAGTTAAATTACATTATAAAAATATAATTATATATATATATATATATATATATATATATATATATATATATATATATATATATATATATATATATATTAAAATAATTAAATTAAATTAAAGTACACTTCGATACTTTGGGGCTCCAAGTTTTGACGACCGATGGTTTTTCCAATATTATTATTCTCTAATGCGGGCCATTTAAAAACATAAAATTCCAATTAATGTGGGGTTCCAACTATCTAAAAATTGTGGCATGCTCTTGAACTAATGTATACAATAAACATTTCAATTCTGAAAATTTGTTTTTATCGTCTTTTTAAAGTAATTTCAGAAAGAAAGATGGAGGAGTTCATTGCAATAAGCCAATGATTTGAACCTTTGAAGCCCGCCATGATGTATTTTCTCTTACCTCCTTTTTGTTTAAAGATATCATTTCTTCCTTTATAATAAAACATACTTGTAATTATAATGCTTATCAAGTGAAAGGGAATTCGATATTGAATAATTTTGTGCTTTTAGGATTGGGGTGTATCTATTTTGATGGGTGTCCCTCATTTAGACATAGTGTTTGCAATGAATCATCTAAATTTTTTAACAAAAGGACATTGAAATGCACCTTCTTTGGAAACTATAGGCCCCCATTAAATTTTTTCATGCCTCGTAGAGTTGTATTTGAGTAAGGTAAAACCTGAATTATTATTCAATGATGTCATAATTTGTTTTGTTCCTCGCTAGAAATTCTTCTACCAAACAATTATCATATATAGATATTTGTTGGCTTGTCAATGTATGTAACAATACCAATCTCGGCTTTTGAGATGTATTTTATGTTCTTAATAGACCTTTGCTTGAATTTTGTATAAATTTGAATTACTGGAAGTAATTTAGTTATTAATTTGTCATTCCTTATTTCTTTGGAGATTATTGAACTAGATAAATATATTACCCAACACGTTTCTTTTGCAAATATGAACAAGGCATTTGGTTACATGAATAAAAGACAAAGTTTGCAAATATCAAAAAATCATTTGGTTACATGAATACAGGAGAGGATATGAGAAGTGTAACTAAAGTCACTAAGTAAATGAAAAAGGAATTTGAATACACAATTAAAGGAGAGGGTCTCAGCATTTGTATTCAAGTTATTAAGTATACCGTCAAGGAGGAAGTAAAATGGATTTTGAGAATACTATTAGTCAGTTGTTTGGAACATTACGTGTTAATAGTTCTTTATGGGATACATTTTTAATCTAATAAATAAGGAAATTAAGTGTCTAAAATCAATAGTTAAATTTTGAATGACCGATTTTGGTGGAATATCCTCATGCATATCAATGTTTTGTTTTTGTGGAATATCCTCATGCCTATTAATGTTTTTGGAAAGAATATAACTTTTGGATTTTTGTTGAATATCCTAAAGTTTTATGATTTTTACCAAATATTATAAGTTTCCTTTCAAAAATGTATCTTATCTTATTTATTACACTAAATAGAACGTGATGGGTTGGATGATCACATTTTTTTAATTTTAGAACTATATATTTTTAATAGATTTAATTTAACATTATATATATAAAGTATTAATTTTTTATTTTTAAAATGTAAAATATGAATTTTGGTTGAATATCTTAGATATCAATATTATAAATTATTTATTTTTTGAATTATTTTAAATAAATGAAATTTAAAAAATAAATATAAATGATAAATTTTGGTGAAATAACTTGGGTATCAAGTTTTATGAAGGTTTTATTTTTATTTTATACAATTTAATTTAAAATATAGACCATATTAGATCCATACTTAGCAACCACTCAGAGGGATCAAATCTCTTTTTACTCTAAAATAGGTTTTCATCTCAAGAGATTTGATCCCCCTCAACACTTGATAGATCCTGAGTTAAGATGGTTCTATGCTAGTATTTAGTTGATGATTTACTCTCTTCAACTCAAATAGAAGAGATGTTATAAGGTTATGTTATGTAAATTGTTGGAAGTAATGCTTCCATGTGTTGTTGTGAGTTATCATTGTGAGAGTGTGATTCTAGAAGTAGTTAAATCCCTATGTGTGTGAGTTGCCTATGAGTCATAGATCAGTCTTCTCTGGATATTATCATCTAGAAGTCGACGTTCTAATTCTTATATATGTAACTTCTTTGTCTCATCAATAAACAATAAGTGTGATTTGTGTTGTGCATAATATCTTTGCTCTCTCTATTTTTTAACATGGTATCTGGTTCAACCCTGACTCTCTCACAAGATGGGTTGAGTTCATGCAATTTTAGCCATGATACTCCTTTGTACATAGATCAGTTTAATAGAGTGTTTGATCTATAGTTTGTATGAATAATTGATTTGTGTGTGGACTGTGGATAATTGTATGCAAAGGAGAATTACGAAAATACAATGTTGTTGCTATTTTGTGAAGTTCCATTGTGGACAAATCTTTGTAAAAGAAGAGGAGATCTACTTATGAAGAAGTTGGATCAACATAGATTTGGTTTGATCTAGTGTGGATCTACAATTGAGAGAAATGACTACATATTTTAAATGGTGGTTCTTGAGATTATCAGATGGTGTAATACGTACAATTGCAGCATATAGGTGGATTGTTGGCATTTTTCTTTCTAGATCTGAACTAATAAAACATTGTGTTATTGGTTATTGAGAGATCGAGATCTAAACGAAATAGATCTGATGGAAAATACCAATATGCAAAGTTGTTATTATTATATTTGATCTAATTTGCAGAGATCAATAAAGAGGAGTCATTGATTTTGTCTCTGTACATTCTGGCGGTTGGTCTTTGTGCTTCTATTGGTTATAAAAAGGGTTGGTGGTTCTTAAACTGGAAGCCCTGGTGTCTAAAACATCAATTCTGGTGTGCTATTAAGTTCAAGTTGATTGATCAAATTTTGAACACATATAGTATTGACACCTCCATCTTAGCAACTAGAAGATAGCCGAAAGTGAAATATCCAACATATGGTGGTTGGTCCATAGGATGGTTCATTACTTGATGGCTCTTATCGCGGAAGCCCCGACAAGTTCAAGTGTCAATATTTTTGATCATGCAAAGTTCATCAATAATGGTTTGAGGCGGTTACGTTTTAAATGGAGTTCAAGTGACAACTCGAAGATGTGGCGGTGAAAGAGCGTTCTTTGTGAGATTCCAAAATCGATGTGAGTGTTGATGAAGACCAGTCACACAAAGATTATTCTTATTTTTTTAATATGTGTTTTCAATATTTTCCATGTAAGCATTAAGGGAGGGTGTTGGAAGTAATGCTTCCATGTGTTGTTTTGAGTTGTCATTATGAGTCTCTAGGTGTGATTAGCTATTTCCCTATGTGTGTGAGTTGTCTATGAGTCATAGATCCACCTTCTTCGGATCTTATCATCTAGAAGTCGGTGATCTAATTCTGATCTAATTCTTATATATGTAACTAGTTTATGTGATCAATAAACAATGAGTGTGATTTATGTTGTGTTTAATCTCTTTTCTCTCTACTAATACATATATACTACCTGCAATATAACTATACTATTTCCCTCAATTTTATGTTTATTTTATTTTTATGTAATCTAATCTAGTCAAAATGTTAGATGATATAATATAAAAATAAAATAAAAATAAATTAAAACACTTTGAGTAGATGAAATTACATCAATAATAATAACAATAATTTTAATTATTAATAATTAAAAGAGGCTAAATTCATATTAATTTCTAATATGTCAAGAGCTTTAATTTTTACCATAGATTTTGGGATTGTAATTATTTAATTTAGAATTAAAATATATAAATAAAATATGACAAATAAATTTTTAATTTGACTTGGGAAAAAATCAAAATTGATAGTCATATGGTAGTGGTTTTGAGAACTTGGTTTAGTGTACCCATGGTTTTAAATTCAATATTCAAATAAATGAGATGTTTCTCTAAATTTAGGGACTTGTCTTTAGTTCAACTTTTTGGACAAATTTAGGTACCTGCCTTTAGTGCGACTTTTTGGACTTTTCGGTGACGAAATTAGGCAGAGAAATTTGAGGTGAAATCATGATTTGTGTTAATTAAACTGGGTTTTTAAGTGTATATATGGATTAGGCATCTTGAAAAACCCCTAGGGCACTTGATTGTGCAAGGGTTACCCATCAAACTTGTGATTTTAATAAATTCCAATTCGGCAAAGAAATTTGAGGTGAAATCATGATTTGTGTTAATTAAACTAGTTTTCTGATTGTATATATGGATTAGGCATCCTTAAAAACCCCTAGGGCACTTCGATTGTGCAAGGGTTACCCATCAACCTTGTGATTTTAATAAATTCCTGCGGGATTTTAAATAAATTAAATCGGAGAAACCAAGAAAAGCTTACGAAAAGTCCCACTTGATCTGAAATTGATCTAAGACAATTAATAAGGTATTACAAACACATGTGCATGGATGTGCCTATGATATTTTATGCAACGGATCGATAAGATTGCAAAATACACACGCAATGAAGCAGTTAAAGAAAACACAACAGGCAAACATATAATCACAACAAGTTTAATAAGGAGTTCACCCAATACTCCTGGGCTACGTCTCCTGGTCTAGCCTTTAGTGGTGGCCTCTTTGTTATGTTTTCAAAGCAGATTTTTTACAACAGTGAGCTCAATTTGAGTCTCACTCAACAAATACAAATCAACAAGACTATACTTGGATACCCCAAGTCTCTGGAGTACACAGACTCTCTTTACTGACTCTGGACCTCTATTGGTCACGGTAGTATGAGCCCAATCTAAAACTCGTACATGACAGGCATTAAAGAGGAGTGTGCTTGAACCTCTCAAGCCTTTTCTAGAGTGCACAGACTCTCTCACACTCTCTGTCTCTGTCTTAACTTTGGCTCGATGTTGCCTTTGCCTTTGTAGGTTAGCTCAGCTTCTTCTTTCCGCATTTGACTTACTGCCTACTACTCTCTGCTCTTAGCTTACTACTTGTTTCTTTCGTTGTTAGTTGGTGGCTTTAAATCCAATCTGCTTCGTGACTGTTCATTTTCGCTTCCCTACTTTCTAGTTCCCCTACCTTTGTCCATTTGAATTCCCTCTTTCCTACATAATCAGTCACTATATAATGCCTCACAGGCAGGTGGCCACCTGTTTCATAGCAAATGAGTGTCAGTTCTCCTGGACATATTTGAAACGACCATTTTTTTCTGTTAACTCCAAGAATGGCCGCGAAACACGACCTTCTGCCAACGCATTGTCCATATTGGACTTCAAATCCTATACAACTCTGCCTGTTAACCTCGTCAAATTGGGTCATGCATCGGAACGCATCTCTGTCGTTGATCTAGGGGCCCCAAATCCTACAGTCATTGTTCATATTGGGCGGCTAAGTAGCATGATGTTTACCTGTTTGATGTGAACGATTTCTCTCTCTTCCGCCGGATGCGTGGCAACCATTATAAGGCATCAAGCAGAACTCGGTTGAAACCGTTTACCACTCGAACCCCTTTCCAATATCTTTCCGGTTTTTACGGAATCCCGCTTCTGACAGAATCAGAATGATATCCGTTGCATTTTACTATATTTTGGGTCCGGGTGCTTGTAGCCTTTCCTTCTCCGAGGGGTTTTCCCTACAATATGCGATTACCGACGTTGCTAATCCAATATCAGAAACGACCCTCATTTCTCGAAATGGCCTCTGGATTTTCTAATTTGCGATAACGCGTGTTACCATGGGCCGATAGTCTGCCTGCTTGATCGACAGTCCTCATTGCTCCACGCTGATCACAAATTGCAATTGTTATGAGTATACCTTCGATAAGCTTGATCTTCACAAGATTTGTAACCTTTGGCATAATTTTTAAAGAGTCATGAAAACTTAGAGACTGTTGTAGGATCCCATTTGGATCACACCTTCCCACTGAAAAAGCTTTTGGACCACCAAAATTTGGTTTCTGAGCATCAATCAAGTGAGGATATAGATTCCTCGCTTGCCCAATTTCTATCCATCTTCCACTGCTTGGTTTTGAACCCTTGAGTCCAATCGTGAGGTACTCAACATCCCCTCTATGTGTAGTTATCACCTTCTTGTCCAAAATTGTATCTTCCTGCAATTCATTAAGATATTCAGGCAACAAATCATCAATACAAGGCAATATTCTCTGCTCTTCGGGATCTTCAATCAATGAAGGTTCAAATAGTCTCCAGCTTTCTACATTACCTACTGAATAGATGTGCATGTAAGCTCGCAAATCAAGGTGAAAATTATTCTCACTGATTTTCTCAAGTATCTTGAAAGGTTCATACCTTATTGGCTTCAACTTCTTACCTTCACATCGCATTTTGTCTTTGCTAATATACAACCAGACTTGATCGCCAACTGGGAAACCATGCTCAATCTGATGCTTATCATGCCTTTCCTTGTACTTGGCTTCGCTCTTTTCCAGCTATTCTTGTGCTGCCTGACGAATCTCTTGGATTTGTTCAATGAAATTGGTTTCCTTATCCACATTGTTGTGTTCATCAACCACTATGTCTTTACCAAAGACAAAATCCAAGGGAGACCTTGGTGTGAAACCAAAACAGGTCTCAAAAGGAGATCTCTATGTGGAAGGCTATTTATCCCAGTTGTGAGGATGTTGCACATAACACAAATGTTTATCCCAAAGCTTGGGATGCTTTCTGCAATAGCCTCTGAGCAACTGGATCACTGTTCGATTGACCACCTCTGTTTGGCCATCTGTTTGTGGATGAAAGGCTATGCTCTTCTTCAGTCTGGTGTCCATCAATTCCCACAGACTTGACCAAAACATCCCAACAAATCGAGAATCTCGATTAGATACAATGGAAGTGGGTAATCCAAAAAGAACCCATACATGCTAAAAGAACAACTTTAATGTTTGTTCAGCTGTAATCTGTTTTTTACAAGGTATTAAAATACACATTTTGTTGAACCTATCCACAATAACATATAAATAGTCATGACCCCTTATGGATTTAGGCAGTCCCCCAACAAAGTCCATGGAAACACTTTCCCAAGGATGAGAAGGAACTGGTAGTGAAGTGTACAAGCCTAGTTTTCTATTGTTGGGCTTGCTTTTAACACACATGGTACACTCTCTTACATATCTAGAAACAGTTTCATTCATTTTTGGCCAATAGAAAAATATTTGCAGCTGTGCAATTGTTTTACTTACACCAAAATGACCTAATATCACAAAAGTATGTGCCTCCCTAATTATGTTAATTCTCTCTGTTTGAGGATTGCATAACATTCCAAAATGATACAAGAGTTGGTCCTTAACATGATAATCCAATTCTTCTACTTGTTTTCCATGACTTAAAGTTGCATATACATCTTTAAAATCTATATCTTGTGCATACTATTCAATCTAGCTTTCATGCAATACTGAGTTATGCTTAAGTATAGTAGATGCATTTATGATTGGCATGGACAAAATATGTACAACTTTATTGTGTATGCCCTTTTTATATATGATGACAAGATGAAACTGTTGTAGCAAACACATCCACCTATAGTGTCTTGATTGTTGCAACTTAGTTTGTGAGTGTAAATATTGAAGTGGTTGATGATGAGTATGTATAACTGTCTCTTTGCCAATTAGATAATGTTTCCACTTTTTGACACTCTGTACTAATGCATACAATTCTTTATCATATGTGGGATAATTAAATATTCTAGGATTAAATGTCTGAGAATGATAGCATATGGGTTAAACATGCTGCATCAACACTCCTCCCATGGCATAGTCACTAGCATTCATTTCAATCTCAAAGGTTCTTTGAAGATCTAGCAGTGCTAGTAATGGTGTTGTACTAATCTTTTCTTTTAAGGTCTTGAAAGATTTTTGTTGTTTCCCTTCCCACTGAAACACTTTATTCAATCCTATTAAAGCATGTAAGGGATTTGCAATCAAGGAAAAGTTAGCAATAAACTTTCTCCAATATTGTGTTGCTCCTAGTAAACTTCTAACTTCTGCAGAAGATTTAGGTTTAGGGCAATTTACAATGACTCGAATCTTAGAGGGATTTGTCTTGGATTCACCAAACGCTACAATATGACTCAAATAATTCAAATATGTTTTGCCAAATTCAAATTTTGATAGCTTAACATAAATATTTTCTCTTTTCAAAACATCTAGAGTCTACTTTACATGCTTCAAATGTTCTTCCCATGTTTTACTAAATACAAGTATGTCATCTAAATATAAAATGACAAAATCATCAATATAAGGCCTTAGTACATCATTCATTATTCTCATGAAAGTAGCAAGAGAATTAGTTAAGCCAAAAGGCATAACTAACCACTCATACAATCCATGCTTCGTTTTTAAAGCAGTCTTCCATGCATCATGTTCTGCAACTCTCACTTGATGGTAGCCACTATGGAAGTCCAACTTGGAAAGTTAAACAACTTCTTTCAGCTGATCTTATAAATCATCTATGTGAGGAAGGGGATAACGATTTTTGTTTGTTATCTTATTCAATGCTCTGTAATGAATCCACATTCTCCACGAGCCGTCTTTCTTTCTCACTAAGACAATTGGAGACCCACATGGTGATGTGCTAGGTCTTATGAACCCTTTCTCGAGCAGCTCCTGTGCCTTCTTCTTGATTTTTTCATTCTCTAAAGTAGACAACCTATACATTCCGATGTTAGGCAATGGAGCATCTTGTTGCAAATTAATATCATGTACTATTTCCTTTTTGGGTGGGAGGCCTTTAGTTTCTTGAAATAGTATATCATGTTTTGAAACAACTTTTTCTAAATCAGCTTGTTGTTTATCATTACAACCTTCAAATACATTAGTTTTATCATGTTTCTTTTCCTTTACAACCATCAGTAAAAATTGTTTGCATGAATTTACAATTCTTTTCATGTTCCCCAAGTTTATGAGAGTATAATTATTCTTAAGTTTATGAGATCTTACAATATATTTGATTCCATCCTTAGCGAGTTGATACTTATTTTCAGCTCTATAGAAAATGGCTTTTCTATCGTATAAGTAAGGACTCCCTAAAACAATTCCACAGATATCCAATGGAAGAATATCTAGCTCAACCTCATCTACAAATGCTGACCCAAAAGAAAACCTAAGTTTACATTGTCTAGTCACTTGTAGCTTTGCTTTATCACATACCCGACCCAATGGATATGGCTCCTTGTGAGGTGTGGTTAGTAATCCCAACTTCTTTACAATTGCTTCAGAAATTAAGTTTACTTGTGAGCCACTATCAAACAAAGTATCAATCTTTTGATGCTTGGAAATAACTCTAATATGAAAAATTTCATGTCTCTTCCTTTCATTTTCTTCATTATCAGTAGATTGTGTAGAATTACTAGTAGATGCTTCAAAATTTTTACATTTTATACCTGTGGTTGTGATCATTGTTTCATCCCCTGAGTCTGACCCCAAATACTTCTGAATAGCTGCAACAGTCTTCTTCTTTTTTCCATCGTACTTCTTGGGCCTTAGCTCCGGATGAAGAATCCAGTAGTGTTCATCATCATACCCATCCTTTTTGCAATGAGTGCATTAAGGTTTGGTCCTTTGTACAATATTTGTCTTCCTCTCTTTCCATTTCTGCTTTCTCTTTTCTTTGTTCTTGCTTGAAGTGGGTTTTGATGATCCCCCAACTTCGGGGTTCACATTCTTGCCTCTATCCTTTAGATGTGTAGCCTTAACAGATACCTCATCTATGCTAGTAGGATTAAACATGAGAATGGTGTGCTTTAAATAGTTATGTAGACCGCCTATATACTTCAACAAAGTTTCAGGTGAGTCTAAAGATATTCCTAGAACCAAAGCTCCTTCTCTAAATTCGTAGGTGTAGTTTTGTACACTTTTCCCTTTTAATTGGCGAAGAGTTTGCCAACTCATAATAGCTTGTTGCATATAAGCTAGTGGATAGAATTGTTTTTTAATTGCAGAACAAATTTACTCTAGACAGAAAGAATTTTACCATGCTTCTTCATGTGAGCTTGTGTTTTGCCTTCCCACCACACAAGGGGAGTTCCTCCAAGGCATAGGCTCGCGATTTGAAGCTTACTTCTGTCTAAATCAATGCTCTACACTCTGCAATATACATCAATCTGTCTAATCCAATTATCGAGCTTCTCTACATTCAACTCTCCATCATATATTGGAAAATCAAATTTAACATCTAATTTAATTAACGATGCTTTCTTCTTTTTATTTTCAAGACTATGAGGAGGTATGGGAAGCTTTTCTTCTTTCCCTTTGCTTTTAGAATGGTAATTTAGGAGAGATTCTTCTACTCATTTGTCATGGTGGGAAGTTGAAGAATCTTCACTTCGACCTTCCTTAAATTCTCTATACATTTCCTCTACCATGGCTCTCATTGTCATGAAACTGTCCATGAACTCGGAGTCTGATTCTAATGTACTTTTTTCTGCCATTTTCCTCCTAGGATAGATTCTTCCAATTTCTAGGTTAGCTTCAATCAACTCTCTTTCTCCTAATTTGAGCTTTGTCCTAGTTAGCATTCAACAAAAAATCGAGCACAAGCTTGTCTAACCTTAGCAACCTAGAGCTATCTCATATTGATCTAAGACAATTAATAAAGTATTATAGACTCATGTGCATGGATGTGCCTATGATATTTTATAAAATAACAACTTGAGAAATTCAATATTTCCAACTCAAAGTCAATTAATTAAATATAACAATCAAATCAATTCACTATTTTCGAGACACAACTAACATATCAATTTAATTAATTAAATATAACAACCAAATCACTATTAATTAAATATAACAATCAAATCAATTCACTATTTTCTAGACACAACTAACATATCAATTTAATTAATTAAATATAACAACCAAATCACTATTTTCAAGACACAGCTGGCATATTAATTCAAGATTTCCAACTCAAAGTCAATTACCAAATCAATTCACTATTTTCTAGACACAACTAGCATATCAATTCAATTAATTAAATATAACAGCCAAATCACTATTTTCCAGACACAACTGGCATATTAATTCAAGAAAGTGTGAGGTGTAGGAATTGAAGGAATGGATAAAAGTGGTTTAGGGAAAAAAAAAAAAATCTTATTGTTTGAATCATGTTTTTGTTTTTTTAGAGGGGTCGGACTCCTCCTAGGAACCTAGAAAATATCAACATCCATCACATCATGATGCATCATAGTTGGGTCATCCTGTGTCATCAACAACCTGTGGGGAGGTTAACCACAGGTTAATAATGGACACCTCCTCAGAGGAACCTAGAAAATATCAACATCCATCACATCATGATCCATCATAGTTGGGTCATCATGTGTCAACCCCTTGATGGGAAGGTTAATAATGACACCCCCATCCACCAGAAATAAGCACTCAAAATCTTAAAATTTGATAATTGGATGTACAAAAATCCCTATCTGATTTTATGAAAATCTTGAAATTTGATAATTAGATTTACAAAAATCCCTATCTGATTTTATGAAAATTTTACGAGACATCCCTATCTAATTTTATGAAAATTTTACAAGAATTTCCATGATTTTCAAAGCTAAAAAACATCCTAATGGAATTCTCATCTTAACCAAAAACAACTAGCTGAAAAGTTTCAAGGTTTAACTACAAGTAGATGCGTTCTTGCTATTAAAAGTTTATTGTTTCAACTTTCCATGGAGTCAAATTTCTAGACACTATAGTGGTCAGATTTCATTATTAAAATGCATCTTAAGCTCCATGGTTAAAAGCATATCTGCCTAGTACAGTATTAGATAGAACTAGTTGAAATGTGCTGTATATTTAGGCGCTGCATATAGGTTCATAATACATTAATGAAAAACTATGTAATGGAGATTTGAATGTGTTGAACCTACGCTGCTTAGTTAATTACCGTTTGGAAAGCATACTAAAAACAAGAAGAGACAACCTAGACATGCAGAGATTAAAATAAAACTCATAGAGGGGCATAGATTTAATGATCCAATAATTTGTTGAGTTAGACGTTTTTCCTAGAAATTCCTTTACAAATGGTAAATGCAACTAACAACACCAAGTATTTTAGGTTTTTAATAGATCTTTGCTTGAATTTTGTATAAAATTAATTGAATGGAAATAATTTAGTTGTTAATTAATCATTTCTTGTTTTTAGGTTTTTAGGTTTTTAATAGATCTTTGCTTGAATTTTGTATAAAATTAACCTAATGGAAATAATTTAGTTGTTAATTAATCATTTCTTGTTTTTTACTCAGATTATTGAACAAGATAAATTTATTACCCATTACTTTTCTTTTTTGGATATCAACAAAGCTTTTGATTACATGAATAAAAGACCAAGTTTGCAAATATCAATAAAGAATTTTATTACATGAATAAAGTAGAGGATATGAGAAGTGTAAATAAAGTCACTGAGTAAATGAAAAAGGATTTGATTACAAAGGGGAAGGTGTGAGCATTGCAATTAAAGCTTCTAAGTAAAAAAGAGGAAGTAAAATGGATTTTGAGTGTAGGATGAGTGAGTTGTTTGGCAGAGTAGGTGTTAATGGTTCTCTATAGTATAAGTTTTTGATGTCATAAATAAGGATTAGGATTTTGATGTCATAAATAAGGATTAGGATTTTAAGTGTATACTGTCAATAGTTAAATTTTGAATCACTGATTTTGGTGGTGGAATATATCAATTCTTTTTGGTGGAATATAACTTGTGGATTTTGGTTGAATATCTTAAATATTTATGACTTTTACCAAATATTTTAATTTTCCTTTTAAATTTTATCCTTTTTTATTCATTACACTAAATTCAATGTGATATATACAAATTATTAAATTTTGAATTTTTTTAGATGTAAAATATGAATTTTGGTGGAATATCTTAGATATCAATATTCATAAATTATTTATTTTTTGAATTATTTTAAGTATAATGAAATTTAAAAAATAAAATGTAAATGATAAATTTGGGTGAAATAACTTGAGTATCAATTTTTATGAAGGTTTTTTTATTTTATTATATACAATTTACTTTAAAATGTAAATCATTCTAGATCCATACTTACCAACCACTTGAGGGATCATATTCCTTTTCACTCTAAAATAGGTTTACATCTCAAGAGATTGGATCCCTCTCAAGACTAAGCTTGGTAGATTCCAGATGGATCTATGTTGGTATTTAGTTGATGATTGAGTCTCTTCAAGTCAAATAGAATATATGTTATAAGGTTATATTATGTAAATATTTTTTCACAAAAATAAAATAAAACCAATGTTTATCCATCTTACTTGTGGATCTACAAAGCAAGACAAGGATCAAATATATTTTCACTCTAAAATAAGTTTGCATTTATGGGAAATTGGTAGATCCTCACTTAAAATGGATCTCTTATATATATATATATATATATATATATATATATATATATATATATACACTTACTATTAATTTTATGTTTTTATTTTTATTTTTATGTAATTTGATCTAGTGAAAATGTTTAGATGATATGATATAACAATAATAATAATAATAAATTAAAACATTTGACTCATGAAACTAAATCAAAATAAATAAATAAAATAAAATTATTAATTATTAATTATTAAAAGAGACTAAATTAATCTTGATTTAAAAATATATAAATAAAATATGACAAATCAATCTTTAATTTGACTAGTGGAAAACATCAAAATTGATAGAGACTCGTATGGTAGTGGTTTTGAGAACTTGATTTAGTTTACCTATGATTTTAAATTAAATATTTCGCCCAATCAAATATAAATTTAGTATTTTGAAAAGTAAACTAATTAGATATAACCATATCTACATGATCAATTCACTATTTTTTTTTCACTACAGAAAAAGCATAATTGTATTTGTATAAGAAATATAAAAGAGTCCAAATGTACATTAAGTCAAAACATACCATATGTTACAAAGGTAATGAAATTGAACCATCATTAAAGCCATATCTTGATATAGCGAGATCAAGCCTCAGACAACCATGACAATAGAGCAAAAAAGGAAAAACAAGCGCCGAAATGAGACCATATACAAAAACCAAGATCATTATAATGGCACTGAGCCTGCAAAGACAAGAGAAACTGTATGCAATCTGAAGTACGCCGAGAGATTGAGATGAAGCCTGTTCAACCAAAAAACATAGCACATAGCAACTAGCATCTTATATAGCAAAGAAGTAAAAAGAGAGAGAACTATGAGAACTTTGAGAGAAAAACTAGAAATTGGGAGGGAAAAATTCCTGTATGGAAAAGGATTTTCCATCAGAGGAAACCTAAAGATTCCACAACCCCGGAGAAGCTTGAAGACCTTTTTTTGATAAGGATTTAGCCATTTGATTTTGTTTCCTACAAATGTAATTTACTAAGCCAAGCTCCAAATGAACCTGATCGGATCTAACCACACCAAGAGATGAGGCTTGGAGATGGTATTTTTCCCAGCAACATAATCCACCAAAACTTTTGAGCCCCCAAAAATAGAAACATCTTGAAGATTTAAAAAGAGACACAAGCTCATGAGACCTGCGAGAGCCATCACCTCAGCCAGAATATTAGTACCCCTCCCCCCATTCCAATGAATAGATAAAAGACTGTCTTTGTCTGCTAAAATAAGAAAACCACAGCCACAAATACCATTCTATTCAGCACCATCAAAAAAAGCTCTAGGCATAGAAGAAGACACCTATGGGTGATTTTTACCATACACCTCCTTCTGCTTGGGAGAGGAATGCGAAATTTCCTCATAGAGAGCATTTATGGAGGAGAAAATTTCCATCATCAGAACTATTTTGTCATTGAAGATGTAATTATTCCGCCACTTCCAATTACACTAGAATGTAATGATAAATATTGATCTCCATGAGGCACTTTGTTTGCTGCATGGTATAAAATCTTCCATGATCGAAGAGTGAGACATGTGCTGAATCCCAAAATAATTCTCCACGAGCAACCATATTTGACGAGTGCCCTTGCAATTTAGAAATAAATGAAAGTTTTCTTCCTCGGAAGATCTACAAATGGGGCATATACCTGGACCATGCCATCCACGCTCTTTTAAATTCTCCCACGAAAGATTCTTATTATGGAAGGACAACCATGCAAAAAAGACCATTTTTTATGGACACCGAGATTTCTAGAAAATATACGGGAAGGTAGAGTCACTTGAAAAATATTTATCACTAATTAAATTCAGATATATATCTTTTACCCTAATGGAACCCTCCCCATTTGAGTTTCACCATATAAGACATGCTCTCATGAGCGAAAAATGCCACAATTCCTGAGTCTTGACCTGATATGATCCCATGACATAGCTATATCAGCCGACATTTTCAAACTTTCAGCATCACACCAATTAGGGATTGAGCCTTGCCATCTTGCAATCACACCGTCCGAGAAAAAAATGCCTTTCCTGTGTAGAAAAATCAATAAGGATTCAAGAATGGAGATCTCCTCTTTGCCACATAGAAAATTGTCTTTGCATATCAGAATCCTTTTCCTCGATTGAAATCGCCATATTAGATTCTTCAGGAGCATTCTTTCTATTTTGCAGAGGCTCAACCAAATCTAAGAACCATGTGAGGGTCCTATCCTTCCTTTTTTGAACCAGAATGATAAGTTATTTCTGCCCAGATACTTTTCCTGTATAATGCTCCTCCAAATACCTTTCTCATATATGCCTCCCCACAAAGTCTTGCAAAGAAGGGCCTTCCCAAAAGACCTTAGGTCTAACAGACCCCAGCCACCCATGCTTTTTGGAGCAGATATATAAGAAAGCTTCGAGAAAAAACAGATGTGCCGAGTAAACTGCCAACTGATTCAGAATCGATTGCGCCAATACAACTCTCCCTGCCAGAGTAAGGCTTCTGTACTCCTACACTGATATCTTCTTGAAGTATCTCTCACGAATCCATAGCCAATTTGTCTTTGAGTAACTATTTGCTTTTAACATAAACCCCAGGTATTTGATTCCCATACTGATGGACTGCACTTCAAACCCAAATAGATCAGATAACCAGGCCATCTCTTCTTGGTTTATATCACTGTGATAAATAACACACTTCGAACTATTTATCTGCAAGCCAGATGCCTTTTGGAAATTTTGAAGAATTTCATAATAACACATCCATGTTAGTGTGCATAAAATGAAGAATAAAGTAACATCATCGACGAAAATATTGTGCGAGATAGAAATGTTCCTGCATATTTTCATCGGGAAACACCTATTTTCTTCAACAACCTTGTTTATATGAAGACTCACGGAATTCATGGCCAATATGAATAAAACAGGGGAGAGGGGGCAACCCTCGCGGAGGCCTCTAGATGCTAGGAAGAAAATCGATGGAATCCCATTGACAATGACTGCATAATTTACCTTTTCTACGCAAACCATGACCTAGTTGATCATGTTTGCTCTTAATCCAAACTTTGCTAGCAAACATCTTATGAATTCCCAATCCATGCACTCATAAGCTTTACAGAGGTCAATTTTTAGAATGACAGCATCGCTTTTTTTAGCTTGAATGACAAAAAGACCTTCTTGAGTTGTAGCAACCGCATCTAAAATGTTCCTCCCGTGTAAAAAGGCATGTTGATTCTTTGTTAAGAATTGTGATAGATTTCCTTTGATACTGTCTGCAATAATTTTTGATATTATTTTGTAAGATATATTACACAGAGAGATGAGACAGAAATCCGTGAAAGAGATGGAATTTTATTTTTTTTGGATGAGAGATATATTGGTGGATGTTGTTTTCTGGTTAATGCTCCCTGACATCGTGGACCCTTCCACCATTTTTAGTGGGTTAGATTTGATGGTGTCAAAAAAGTTACTAAAAAACTTTATTGACCACCTGTCCGAGCGAGGGAATTTGTCCCTTTTAAAGGCTTTTAGAGTTCTCAGCAGTTCCTCCTCAGTAACAAGATGAAAGATTTGATTATTTGTATCCTCATTGAACATCTGAGGAAACACATCAATGCCCCACAGAATATCCTAAATGGACCTGTTTTTCGTTCTCTTATATTGTTTTTCAAAATATCTCATTGCCTCCTTTGGGATTTCGTCTTGGGAAAATAAAAAGCCCCCACTTCCATCACTTATTTTCCAGATTGAATTTTTTTCCCTTCTTGCGCTCGCAAATTTATGGAAGAACTTTGTGTTCTTGTCCCCTTCTCTTAGCCACAAAGCCCTACTCTTCAGCCTCCAAGATAATTCCTCCTGTTCTAATATTTTTTATTTCTTCCTTTGTAACTCCTTTATGTGGCCTCTCATTTGAAAAGATATGTTGTTTGATGCCATGGATTCCAAAGCATAATCTAACTCCTTTTGAATTTTCCGAAGGTCAGAGCTGTTGGATTGCCTTTTCTTAAATTTCCACTCTTTTACCTATTTTCTTAAAAAATCCATTTTATCTCTGAAAGTCATAAATATCGAGCGTGGATTAGAAGGCAGCAGCTTGCACGAGAGTTTTTTAATGAGATCATTAAAAGTTGGGTCTTCGAGAAACGTCCTATTGAATTTGAAGGAATATCCCTTCGTGAATCCTTTTTCCTTCCACCCCAACACTATCGGTTTGTGATCAGAAATAAACACCTTTTCAATCGATGAAAAAGGCATGCCCATCTTGTCAATTGAACTAACATGAAGAAAACGATCAAGCCTCTTTGCGACATAAGCTTTATCAGATCTTCCATTTCCCACGTAGGATGCATCTGAGCTAGGAGGATATCCACAAAATTCCTACACAACAACTCATTTTTTAATTTTTCAGCCAACACGTCCATTCTCCTATTTAAGCCCCAAATTTCATCCATATTTAGAGTGAAGTTTAAGTCCCCTACAATCAGTAAATTTTCAATTTCAAGAACTTTAGAAACAAAAAGTTTCTCCCAGAACGACGCTTTATTCCTGTAAGGAGCATAAACATTTAACATATTTATGGGAAAATTATGACCCCTAATTTGAGCCGAAATCAAAATTCCTGCCACACAACTGTATGTTTTTGCCTTGATCCAGACCGGATCCCATAGGACCGCTAATCCACCCGAGAGGCCGTTTGCTTCTACAGCCGATATATACCATGAAGGGAACATTTTTCTAAAATAAGATATTGCAATAGAAGAGGCCTTCATTGTTCCCTAGATTAAGATAATCTTGGGACTAACATAGATGAAAAGATCTTTTAACTCCAAAAAAAGTTTCCTCGCCCCGAGCCCCCGAATGTTCGTTGATATCAGAAAATTCATTTTGATAGCTTCTCCACCCTGTTTTCTCTAAGAGGCCTCTCATCAGTCATATCTAGAATAGGAACATCAATAAGCGACATATTACAGATACCCCTGCCCGCACCCTCACCCCTTCCTCTAAAGTGTCTACTACCCCTACCATTTTTCCTTCTTATCATGATGCTGGTAGCGGAATCTGGACTAATGAGAGGAGATTTCTTGGAGCGAGGTTAATGGGTGGTGAGGGCTTTGAGCTCCAAAGCCTTCCTGGAAAGCAAGAAATCCAAATCACTGCCTATCAAATTAGTGGGTGAAGAAGCGAGAGAGTTCACCGGGGTGGGAGAAATCAGGATTTCCTTACCTTTCCCTTTCTGAGAACAAGACACAATGGGAGATAACGAAGAATGACTAATGAGAATTTCATTGCTATAGTTTACGAAGGGAGGAGGAATCAGAGGCGGAATGGGAACCTCATGATGAGAGGTCGGCTCAATGGGATGCATGGGCGGGGATATGAGTGAAAAGGGGGCGTCTTCTAAAGGAGGCATCGAAGGGGAAATAGGCTCCACAGGAGAGAGAGGGTTAGATTGCGGAAAATGGCTATGAGGTTCAACAGGTGAAGATGCCTGTAAGTCCTCCGTTCCATAGGAGGACTGGCTTATTGAAGATAGAAAAAACCCCAAGTCCGGGTAGGGTGTGGATACCTTACCAAAATTTGATTTTATATTATGAGCTCCCTGAAATTTCCGACTATTATGAAAACAATGAGAACATTGAGAACAATTCTTTATTAAATGGCCTATGTGATGACATGCTGAGCATCTAAAAGGAACCCCCCAAAAATCCAACCTCTGCCTGATTTTCAGCTCCATCCAGTGAATGTCAATATGTTCCGGAAAACCTCCCTTGTATGATTTATCAATCAATACCCACGCCACTCTCTTATATTTTTCTCCAAGGCACCATGGATCCACATAAACACACTTTCCAATGGCATTCCCAATCTCAACCAAGGTTTCTTTTGACCATAATTCCAAAGGCAAACCGGGGAGCTTGACCCAAATGAAGTTGTTTGAAGGGGTATTTCTTAGCGGATTAAAACCCATATACCATATGTGCAATACCAGGAAGCTACGGTTGCACACCCACTGATGCTTTAGAATGGATTCCAAATCACTTGACTTTAAAAAATGAAAACAATACCAGTACTTTAGGAGGCGAGCAATGATAGGGTCATACCCTATTAGCGTTTTCCATTGGGACACGAGCCAACTTCTCATCATAGATTCGTTCATTTCTGGGAAGTGCCAACGCCCGATCAAGGCATTTTCTTGGAGACTGGTAATACGATCTCGAAGGTGGGAACTATCTAATCTTATGGCAGCGGGAGGAGGAAAAGTCTTGACCGGTTTTTGGAATTTCTGAAATGAACCCTCATCTTGATCCTTTCAAAAATAATCATTTCCGTTTCGTGTGGAAGATTGCGAAGGTTCTCCCTTATGCCAGTCACAACCACCCACATCCACTAGTGGGACTGATGGCCTAATCAGCAGGTCTTCCAGAGTGGACTGCCAATCGGATGACAACCTGGCTTTTTCATGGGCGGATTTTGCAATTATGGCAGCTTGTATCATTGCCTCTGTAGCAGATGTGTCGAAGGGAAAATAAATAATTGAAAGAGCCAACAACTCTTACCTCATAGGTACCACGAGAATCCAAATTAGATATGAACTCGACAAGGAGGTACAACCCACATCTGAACAAGATGCCTGGAAAGAGAGGGATAGGAAAGAATTCTTCTGACTGTAGAACTGACAAAGGACACCTCAAGAACTAAAGGAATCTCTTCCCCAAAAAGAAAAAAAGATATGAGAAAGCCATGTGTCCTTCTATCTTTAAAAGAGATGACCTCATCAAGAGCAGGACTCTATCAAGGGGAAAGGAATTCTGAAAATTGACGGCTCCAAGTTAATACATTCGGACGAGCTGTACCCCAAGGATGATAATTATTCAGGAGAAAATTCAGAGTGACATCACCATGAGTGAACCCTTGGATAACTTCCGAATGCCCGAGGAGAAAACCAGCCCGAAAAATCAGGAGGGGCCGAAAGGTGGCAAACTAAAACTAGCCCAAAAAAACGAGGAGGGGTCGAAAGGTGGTAAACAAGCACCCAAGACTAAAGAGTAAAACAGAAAGAACCCAGGAGAAAATCCTTCATGAATCTTCTTCGGGACATACTACGCAACAACAAAACAAACCACAAATACACCACCATGGACCCCATTTAAAACAAACATCTGTGCATGGCTTTGAAATAACTATATAATTCTCATTTTTTAAAGTTGAAAACCATAACTAGTTTAAGAATGACTTTCCAGACATGTTGGATTCACCTCTTTATGGATACCCATAAACTTCTGGGTTTATAGACCCCATCATTTACATTCAAAATTATAGTAGAGAAAAAAAACAGACAGGTCTTCTTTATAATAAAATCAGTCTTTCAAAACATAAGCACATGAAAAACCTAGATAAAATGCTTTAGACTGATAACCAAGAACATAGTTCAAACCCCATTTTATGATTGTTAAAGAAAAAACCTTTCTACGCAACGATTTTTGTATAATTCAAAAGAAGGAAAACTCAGTGACGTGGAGCCGCGAGCATGCCGAGAGAAGAGTGCAGCCGAAAAATGTCGTCACACCAAAAACTAGAAAGCAGGGACCGACGATAGAGTAGATAAGATGAAAAGTCCATGGAGGAGACGGTGTGATATAGATAACAGGATTTAGAGAATACACGAAACCCACCACTGTGCAAGGAGCACATAGGGGGGAAGGGAGAGAGCAAAAAAAAACTTCCTCCTTGCAAAAACACTATTTTAAATACGAGACAACAGCTAAGGGTGGAGTGGAAATGTGGCACCGCATGCAGAAAGCCTTTCTCAAGGAACAAATGTCAGCGTGGATGCATGCATGGAGGACGTTCCATGTTCAGAGACATGGCATGACAATAGCGCAAGGAAGATCAATGAGGAAACACACGTGTTGAGTGGATATACTTAAACCATACACATGGTAAACTAGCCATGATCAATTCACTATATCCTATACAAAATTTAACTTTTATTTTAATAAATACCAACAACATTTTAAACAAATTAAATCAAAAAATAAACTAATTTTTTTTTTTTTAAATATAACAACGCTTACATATCAATTCAACTTTAATTTTAAACAAATTCCAAAATAACAACATGATAAATTGAATATTTCAATTTAACTTTCATTTTAAGCAAATTCCAAAATAACAACCTCATAAATTCAATATTTTCGAGAGGCAAATAAATTTAGTGTTCCGAACAGTCAATTAATTTAATATAACAACGGATCAATTCACTATTTTCGAGACACAACTCATATCAATTCAAAACTCATAGATGCCCCTTTTGTTAACTACACGTAGATGCCCGTTTTGAAATCCCTTTTGTTAAAGCACTTTTGCATTAAAAAGTCGTGGTTTTAATTTTCACCCCCTGTGGAAAGAAAACAACAAGTGGGAAATTGTTGGGTTGTGTTATATTCTTTCAACATAGTTAAAAGGGGGTTTGAGGGGCACCCGTAATCCCACTTTATAAGGTCCGGGGCAGTGCCCCGGAAAATTTTGGTTTTGGACCCTATGTTAGGTTGGGCAGACCCACCTATGGTTTTGTGCATGACTTTCGCACATGTTTTTTGGACGCGATGGTTTTCAGTCCATGGTTTTGGAAGTGATGGTTTTTTGTTCCATGGTATTGGATGCTTCGGCATGTATAAATATGTATTGTAACATTGAAAGTAACATAATGAAAAATCAAGCTCGTAGTCCCAGTTTTGGGATCCAGCGGGAAATCTCTGTGTATATGTGTTTTATGTGTTATGCTCTTGCATTTTTATTTTTCCTGTGATTTAGAATTCGTATGCAAGTAATTTATGTATAGGGTTAAAACCTACATGAGTTGCCTATGAGTCATAGATCAGTCTTCTCTGGATATTATCATCTAGAAGTCGACGATCTAATTCTTATATATGTAACTTCTTTGTGTGATCAATAAACAATAAGTGTGATTTGTGTTGTGCATAATATCTTTGCTCTCTCTATTTTTTAACATGGTATCTGGTTCAACCCTGACTCTCTCACAAGATGGGTTGAGTTCATGCAATTTTAGCCATGATACTCCTTTGTACATAGATTAGTTTAATAGAGTGTTTGATCTATAGTTTGTATGAATAATTGATTTGTGTGTGGACTGTGGATAATTGTATGCAAAGGAGAATTACGAAGATCCAATGTTGTTGCTATTTTGTGAAGTTCCATTGTGGACAAATATTTGTAAAAGAAGAGGAGATCTACTTATGAAGAAGTTGGATCAACATAGATTTGGTTTGATCTAGTGTGGATCTACAATTGAGAGAAATGACTACATATTTTAAATGGTGGTTCTTGAGATTATAAGATGGTGTAATACGTACAATTGTGGGATATAGGTGGAATGTTGGCATTTTTCTTGCTATATCTGAACTAATAAAACATTGTGTTATTGGTTATCGAGAGATCGAGATCTAAATGCAATAGATCTGATGGAAAATACCAATATGCAAAGTTGTTATTATGATATTTGATCTAATTTGCAGAGATCAATAAAGAGCAGTTATTGATTTTGTCTCTATACATTCTGGCGGTTGGTCTTTTTGTTTTTATTGGTTATAAAAAGGGTTGGTGGTTCTTAAACTCGAAGCCCTGGTGTCTGAAACATCAATTCTGGTGTGCTATTAAGTTCAAGTTGATTGATCAAATTTTTAACACATATAGTATTGAGACCTCCATCCTAGCAACTAACAGATAGCCGAAAGTGAAATATCCAACATATGGTGGTTGGTTCATAGGATGGTTCATTACTTGATGGCTCTTATCGCGGAAGCCCCGACAAGTTCAAGTGTCAATATTGTTGATCATGCAAAGTTCATCAATAATGGTTTGAGGCGGTTATGTTTTAAATGGAGTTCAAGTGACAGCTTGAAGATGTGGTGGTGAAAGAGAGTTCTTTGTGAGATTCCAAAGTCGACGTGAGTGTTGATGAAGAAGAGTCACACAAAGATTATTCTTGTTTTTTTAATATGTGTTTTCAATATTTTCCATGTAAGCATTAAGGGAGGGTGTTGGAAGTAATGCTTCCATGTGTTGTTTTGAGTTGTAATTATGAGTCTCTAGGTGTGATTAGCTATTTCCCTATGTGTATGAGTTGTCTATGAGTCATAGATCCACCTTCTTCGGATCTTATCATATAGAAGTAGGTGATCTAATTCTGATCTAATTCTTATATATGTAACTACTTTATGTGATCAATAAACAATGAGTGTGATTGATGTTGTGTGTAATCTCTTTGCTCTGTACTAATGCATATATACTACCTGCAATATAACTATAATATTTCCCTCAATTTTATGTTTATTTTATTTTTATGTAATCTAATCTAGTCAAAATATTAGATGATATAATATAAAAATAAAAATAAAAATATATTAAAACATTTTGAGTAGATGAAATTACATCAATAATAATAATTTTAATTATTAATAATTAAAAGAGGCTAAATTCATCTTACTTTCTAATATGTCAAGAGCTTTAATTTTTACCATAGATTTTGGGCTTGTAATTATTTAATTTAGAATTAAAATATATAAATAAAATATCACAAATAAATTTTTAATATGACTTGGGAAAAATTCAAAATTGATAGAGTCATATGGTAGTGGTTTTGAGAACTTGGTTTAGTGTACCCATGGTTTTAAATTCAATATTCAAATAAATGAGATGTTTCTCTAAATTTAGGGACTTGTCTTTCGTTCAACGTTTTGGACAAATTTAGGTACCTACCCTTAGTGCAACTTTTTGGACTTTTGGGTGACGAAATTAGGCAGAGAAATTTGAGGTGAAATCATGATTTGTGTTAATTAAAGTGGGTCTTTGAGTGTATATATGTATTAGGCATCTTGAAAAAACCCTAGGGCACTTGATTGTGCAAGGGTTACCCATCAAACTTGTGATTTTAATAAATTCCAATTCGGCAAAGAAATTTGAGGTGAAATCATGATTTGTGTTAATTAAACTAGTTTTCTGAGCGTATATATGGATTAGGCATCCTTAAAAACCCCTAGGGTACTTCGATTGTGTAAGGGTTACCCACCAACCTTGTGATTTTAATAAATTCCTGCGGGATTTTAAATAAATTAAACCGGAGAAACCAAGAAAAGCTTCCAAAAAGTCCCACTTGATCTGAAATTGATCTAAGACAATTAATAAGGTATTACAAACACATGTGCATGGATGTGCCTATGATATTTTATGCAACGGATCGATAAGATTGCAAAATACACACGCAATGAAGCAGTTAAAGAAAACATAATAGGCAAACATATAATCACAACAAATTTAATAAGGAGTTCACCCAATACTCCTCGGCTACGTCTCTTGGTCCAGCCTTCAGTGGTGGCCTCTCTATTATGTTTTCAAAGCAGAGTTTTTACAACAGTGAGCTCAATTTGAGTCTCACTCAACAAATACAAATCAACAAGACTATACTTGGATACCCCAAGTCTCTGGAGTACACATACTCTCTTTACTCACTCTGTACCTCTATTGGTCACAGTAGTATGAGCCCAATCTAAAACTCATACATGACAGGCATTAAAGAGGAGTGTGCTCGAACCTCTCAAGCCTTTTCTGGAGTGCACAAACTCTCTCACACTCTCTATCTCTGTCTTAACTTTGGCTCGATGCTGCCTTTGCCTTTGTAGGTTAGCTCGGCTTCTTCTCTCTGCGTTTGGCTTACTGCTTACTCCTCTCTCCTCTTAGCTTACTGCTTGTTGCTTTCGTTGTTAGTTGCTGGCTTTAAATCCAATTTGATTCGTGACTGTTCGTTTTCGCTTCCCTACTTTCTAGTTCCCCTACCTCTGTCCATTTGAATTCCCTCTCTCCTACATAATCAGTCACTGTATAATTCCTCACAGGTAGGTGGCCACCTATTTCATAAAAAATGAGTGTCAGTTCTCTTGGACATATTTGAAACGACAGTTTTTTTTTCTGATAACTCAAAGAATAGCCGCGAAACACGAACTTCTGCCAACGCATCGTCCATATCGGACTTCAAATCCTACACAACTCTCCCTGTTAACCTCGTCAAATCTGGTCATCCATCGGAACGCATCTCTTTCATTGATCTAGGGGCCCGAGATCCTACGGTCATTGTTCATATTGGGCGGCTGAGTAGCATGATGTTTACCTGTTCGATGTGAACGGTTTCTCTCTCTTCCCCGGATGTGTGGCAACCATTATATGGCATCAGGCACGACTCGGTTGAAACCGCTTACCACTCGAAGCCCTTCCGATATCCTGCCGGTTTTTACGGAATCCCACTTCTGACAGAATCAGAATGATATCGTGTGCATTTTACTGTATTTCGGGTCTGGGTGCTTGTAGTCTTTCCTTCTCCGAGGGGTTTTCCCTACAATATACGATTAGCGACTTGTCGCTAATCGCATATTAGAAACAACCCTCATCTCTCGAAATGGCCTCTGGATTTTCTAATTTGTGATAACGCGTGTTACCATGGGCCGACAGTCTACACGCTTGAATGACAGTCCTCATTGCTCCATGTTGATCAAAAATTGCAACTGTTATGAGGATACCTTCGATAAGCTTGATATTCACAAGATTTGTAACCTTTGGCATAATTTTTAAAGAGTTCATGAAAACTGAGAGAGTGTTCTAGGATCCCATTTGGATCACACCTTCCCACTGAAAAATCTTTTAGACCACCAAAATTTGGTTTCTAAGAATCAATCAAGTGAGGGTATAGATTCCTCGCTTGCCCAATTTATATCCATCTTGCACTGCTTGGTTTTGAACCCTTGAGTCCAATCGTGAGGTACTCAACATCCCCTCTGTGTGTAGTTCTCACCTTCTTGTCAAAAATTGTATCTTCCTGCAATCATTGAGATATTCAGGCAACAGATCATCAATACAAGGCAATTGACTCTACTCTTCGAGATCTTCAATCAATGAAGGTTCAAATAGTCTCAATCTTTCTACATTAACTATTGAATAGATGTGCATGCAAGCTGGCAAATCAAGGCGAAAATTATTCTCACTAATTTTCTCAAGTATCTTGAAAGGTCCATACCTTATTGGCTTCAACTTCTTACCATCACATTGCATTCTTTCTTTGCTAATATACAATGAGACTTGATCGCCAACTTGGAAACTATGCTCAATCTAATGCTTATCATGCCTTGCCTTGTACTTGGCTTGGCTCTTTTCCAGCTATTCCTGTGCTGCCTCGTGAATCTCTTAGATTTGTTCAATGAAATTGGTTGCCTTTTCCACATTGTTGTGTTCATCAACCACTATGTCTTTACCAAAGAAAAAATCCAAGGGAGACCTTGGTGTGAAACCAAAACAGGTCTCAAAAGGAGATCTCTTTCTAGAAGGATATTTAGCCCAATTGTGAGCATGTTGCACATAACACAAATATTTATCCCAAAGCTTGGGATGCTTGTTGGAATAGCCTCTCACCAACTAGATCACCGTTCGATTGACCACCTCTGTTTGGCCATCAGTTTGTGGATGAAAGGTTGTGCTCTTCTTCAGTCTGGTCTCCATCAATTCCCAGAGACTTGACCAAAACATCCCAACAAATTGGGAATCTCGATTAGATACAATGGAAGTGGGTAATCCAAAATGAACCCATACATGCTAAAAGAACAACTTTAATGTTTGTTCAACTGTAATCTGTTTTTTAGAAGGTATTAAAATACAAATTTTGTTGAACCTATCCACAATAACATATAAATAGTCATGACCTCTTCTCGATTTAGGCAGTCCCCCAACAACGTCCATGGAAACACTTTCCTAAGGATGAGAAGGAACTGGCAGTGAAGTGTACAAGCCTAGTTTTCTACTGTTGGGCTTGCTTTTAACACACATGGTACACCCTCTTACATATCTAGAAATTGTTTCATTCATTTTTGGCCAATAATAAAATATTTGCAGCTCTGAAATTGTTTTATTTACACCAAAATGACCTAATATCAGGGAAGTATGTGCCTCCCTAATTATGTTAATTCTCTCTGTTTGAGGATTGCATAAATTTCCAAAATCATACAAGAGTTGGTCCTTAACATGATAATCTAATTCTTCTACTTGTTTGCCATGACTTAAAGTTGCATATACATATTTAAAATCTATATGTTGTGCATACTATTCAATGTAGCTTTCATGCAATACTGAGTTATGCTTAAGTATAGTAGATGCATTTATTATTGGCATGGACAACATATCTACGACTTTATTGTGTATGCCCTTTTTATATATGATGACAAGATGAAACTCTCGTAGAAAACCCATCCACATATAGTGTCTTGATTGCTTCAACTTAGTTTTTGAGTGTAAATATTGAAGTGGTTGATGATGAGTATGTATAACTGTCTCTTTGCCCATTAGATAATGTTTCCACTTTTTCACACTCTGTACTAATGCATACAATTCTTTATCATATGTGGGATAATTAACTACTGTAGAATTAAATGTCTCAGAATGATAACATATGGGTTTACCATGCTGCATCAACACTCCTCCCATGGCATGGTCAATGGAATTCATTTCAATCTCAAAGGTTCTTTGAAGATCCACGAGTGCTAGTACTCGTGTTGTACTAATCTTTTCTTTTAAGGTGTCGAAGGATTTTTGTTGTTTCCCTTCCCACTGAAACACTTTATTCAAGCCTATTAAAGCATGTAAGGGAGCTGCAATCAAGGAAAAGTTAGCAATAAACTTTCTCCAATACTGTGCTACTCCTAGGAAACTTCTAACTTCTGCAGAAGATTTAGGTTTAGGGCAGTTTACAATGACTCAAATCTTAGAGGGATCTATCTTGAATTCACCACCCCCTACAATATGACTCAAATAATTCAAAGATGTTTTGCCAAATTCACATTTTGATAGCTTAACATAAATATTTTCTCTTTTCAAAACATCTAGAGTCTACTTTACATGCTTCAAATGTTCTTCCTATGTTTTACTAAATACAAGTATGTCATCTAAATATACAATGACAAAATCATCAATAAAAGGCCTTAGTACATCATTCATTATTCTCATGAAAGTTGCAAGAGCATTAGTTAAGCCAAAAGGCATAACTAACCACTCATACAATCCATGCTTCATTTTGAAAGCAGTCTTCCATGCATCTTGCTCTGCAACTCTGACCTGATGGTAGCCACTATGGAAGTCCAACTTGGAAAGGTAAACAACTTCTTTCAACTAATCTAATAAAGCATCTATGTGAGGAAGGGGATAACGATTTTTGTTTGTTATCTTATTCAGTTCTCTGTAATGAATGCACATTCTCCACGAGCCATCTTTCTTTCTCACTAAGACAATTGGAGACCCACATGGTGATGTGCTAGGTCTTATGAACCCTTTCTCGAGGAGCTCTTGTGCCTGCTTCTTGATTTTTGCATTCTCTAAAGTAGACAACCTATACATTCCAATGTTAGGCAATGGAGCATCTTGTTGCAAATTAAGATCATGTACTATTTCCTTTTTGGGTGGCAGGCCTTTAGTTTCTTGAAATAGTATATCATGTTCTGAAACAACTTTTTCTAAATCAGCTTGTTGTTTAGCATTACAGCCTTCAAATACGTTAGTTTTATCAGGTTTCTCTTCCTTTATAACCATCAGTAAAAATTGTTTTCATGAATTTACAATTATTTTCATGTTCCCCAAGTTTATGAGACTATAATTATTCTGAACTCTATGAGATCTTACAATATATTCGATTCCATCCTTAGCGAGTTGATACTTATTTTAAGCTCTATAGAAAATGGCTTTTCTATCGTATAGGTAAGGACTCACTAAAGCAATTCCATCGATATCCAATGGAACAATATCTAGATCAACCTCATCTACAAATGATGACCCAAAAGAAAACCTAAGTTTACATTGTCTAGTTACTTGTAGCTTTTCTTTATCACATACCCAACCCAATGGATATGGCTTCTTGTGAGGTGTGGTTAGTAATCCCAACTTCTTTACAATTGCTTCAGAAATTAAGTTTACTTGTGAGCCACTATCAAACAAAGTATCAATCTTTTGATGCTTGGAAATAACTCTAATATGAAAAAGCTCATGTCTCTTCCTTTCATTTTCTTCATTATGAGTAGATTGTGCAAAATTACTAGTACATGCTTCAAATTTTTTACCTTTTACACCTGTGGTTGTGATCGTTGTTTCATCCCGTGAGTCTCACCCCAAATCCTTCTGAATAGATGCAGGAGTCTTCTTCTTTTTTCCATCGTACTTCTTGGGCCTTAGCTCCGGATGAAGAATCCAATAGTGTTCATCATCATACCCATCCTTTTTGGAGTGAGTGCATTAAGGTTTGGTCCTTTATACAATATTTGTCTTCCTCTCTTTCCATTTCTGCTTTCTTTTTTCCTTGTTCTTGCTTGCAGTGGGTTTTGATGATCCCCCAACTTCGGGTTTCACATTCTTGCCTCTAGCCTTTAGATGTGTAGCTTGAAAAGATACCTCATCTATGCTACTAGGATTAAACATGAGAATGGTGTGCTTTAAATAGTTATGTAGACCGCCTATATACTTCAACAGAGTTTGAGGTGAGTCTAAAGATATTCCTAGAAGCAAAGCTCTTTCTCGAAATTCGTAGGTGTAGTTTTGTACACTTTTCCCTTTTACTTGGCCAAGAGTTTGCCAACTCATCATAGCTTGTTGCATATAAGCTAGTTGATAGAATTGTTTTTTAATTGCAGAAACAAATTCACTCTAGACAAAAAGAATTTTACCATGCTTCTTCATGTGAGCTTGTGTTCTTCCTTCCCACCACACCAAGGCAGTTCCTCCAAGGCGTAGGCTAGCAAGTTGAAGCTTACTTCTATCTAAATCAATGCTCTACACCCTGCAAAATACATCAATCTCTCTAATCCAATTATCGAGCTTCTCTGCATTCAACTCTCCATCATATATTGGCAAATCAAATTTAACATGTAATTTAATTAAAAATGCTTTCTTCTTTTTATTTTTAGGACTATGAGGAGGTGTGGGAAGCTTTTCTTCTTTCCCTTTGCTTTTAGAATGGTAATTTAGGAGAGATTCTTCTACTCATTTGTCATGCTCCGAAGTTGAAGAATCTTCACTTCGACCTTTCTTAAATTCTCTATACATTTGCTCTACCATGGCTCTCATGGTCATGAAACTGTCCATGAACTTGGAGTGTGATTTCAAGGGACTTTTTTCTGCCATTTTCCTCCTAGGATAGATTCTTCCAATTTCTAGGTTAGCTTCAATCAACTCTTTTTCTCTTAATTTGAGCTTTGTCCTAGTTAGCATTCAACAAAAAATCTAGCACAAGATTGTCTAACCTTAGCAACCTAGAGTTCTCATACCACTTGATATGATATTGATCTAAGACAATTAATAAAGTATTATAGGCTCATGTGCATGGATGCGCCTATGATATTTTATGAAATAACAAGGTGAGGAATTCAATATTTCGAGCTCAAAGTCAATTAATTAAATATAACAATCAAATCAATTCACTATTTTCGAGACACAACTAACATATCAATTTAATTAATTAAATATAACAACCAAATCACTATTTTCAAGATAGTTGTCATATTAATTCAAGATTTCCAACTCAAAGTCAATTACCAAATCAATTCACTATTTTGTAGACACAACTAGCATATCAATTCAATTAATTAAATATAACAACCAAATCACTATTTTCCAGACACAACTGGCATATTAAACAGTTGTCTATAATGATACTTTGTGGAAGCCTTTTCGTTGGGTTTTTCCGGTCAAAATACTACAACAATTTATTGGAATGATAGCTAGTTTCTACACAATCAAAGTGTCATAGGGTGATGAATCCAAATATGCAGTTAAAAAACCATTTTAAATGCAACAAATCAAGATTTAACCTCAATTTCTTCCTGGTAACGGGAATCTCCACATTATAGACAACTCTGAATCTCCAAAAAGTATATACAACTGGTCATATTAATTCAAGGAAGTGTGACCTGTACGAATTAACGTAACTGATAAAAGTGGTTTAGGCAAAAAAAATAAAAAATTCTTATTGTTTGAATCATGTTCCTCCTCAGAGGAACCTAGAAAATATCAACATCCATCACATCATGATGCATCATAGTTGAAAATATCAACATCCATCACATCGTGATACATCATAGCTGGGTCATCGTGTGTCAACCAGGGGTGGGGAAGTTAATAATGGACACCTCCTCACAGGAATAAAAACAGAAATAAAAACACTAGTTGAAAAAGAAGAGCTGTAAACACAATCAAACGCATTCTTTAATTAAAGAGAACCCGTCGAACCACTTTAAAGCTCTTGTAGTTCGTTTTGCTCTGAGAAGTCCCGCGTTGCTGTGTATTGTCACTCCAGCCATTAAATCACAATTTTACCAAAAGCGTCATACCAGAAACAAATGCATAAATATATTCTAAATATGCAGCCAGGAACTGCAATTTGAATCGAGTAATGCATAATATAAACACTGTGCAATACTGTATTTAGGGGCTGCATATAGGTTCATAATACATTAATGAAAAACTATGTAATGGAGATTTGGATGTGTTGAACCTACGCTGCTTAGTTAATTACCGTTTGGAAAGCATACTAAAAACAAGAAGAGACAACCTAGACATGCAGAGTTTAAAATAAAACTCATAGAGGGGCATAGATTTAATGATCCAATAATTGGTTGAGTTAGATGTTTTTGCTAGAAATTCCTTTACAAATGGTAAATGCAACTAACAACACCAATGTATTTTAGGTTTTTAATAGATCTTTGCTTGAATTTTGTATAAAATTAAACTAATGGAAATAATTTAGTTGTTAATTAATCATTTCTTGTTTTTAGGTTTTTAATAGATCTTTGCTTGAATTTTGTATAAAATTAAACGAATGGAACTAATTTAGTTGTTAATTAATCATTTCTTGTTTTTTTCTCAGATTGTTGAACAAGATAAATTTATTACCTATTACTTTTCTTTTTTAGATATCAACAAAGCTTTTGATTACATGAATAAAAGACAAGGTTTGCAAATATCAAGAAAGAATTTTCTTACATGAATAAAGTAGAGGATATGAGAAGTGTAATTAAAGTCACTGAGTAAATGAAAAAGGCATTTGATTACAAAGGGGAAGGTGTGAGCATTGCAATTAAAGTTTCTAAGTAAAAAAGTGGAAGTAAAATGGATTTTGAGTATAGGATGAGTGAGTTGTTTGGCACATTAGGTGTTAATGGTTTTCTATAGTATAATTTTTTGATCTCATAAATAAGGATTAGGATTTTAAGTGTATATTGTCAATAGTTAAATTTTGAATCACTGATTTTGGTGGTGGAATATATCAATTTTTTTTTTGTGGAATATAACTTGTGGATTTTGGTTGAATATCTTAAATGTTTATGACTTTTACAAAATATTTTAATTTTCCTTTTAAATTTTATCTTTTTTTATCCATTACACTAAATTCAATGTGATATATACAAATTATTAAATTTTGAATTTTTTTAGATGTAAAATATGAATTTTGGTGGAATATCTTAGATATCAATATTCATAAATTATTTATTTTTTGAATTATTTTAAGAATAATGAAATTTAAAAAATAAAATGTAAATGATAAATTTGGGTAAAATAACTTGATTATCAATTTTTATGAAGGTTTTCTATTTTATTATATACAATTTACTTTAAAATGTAAATCATTCTAGATCCATACTTACCAACCACTTGAGGGATCATATTCCTTTTCACTCTAAAATAGGTTTACATCTCAAGAGATTGGATCCCTCTCAAGGCTAAGCTTGGTAGATTCCAGATGGATCTATGTTGGTATTTATTTGATGATTGAGTCTCTTCAACTCAAATAGAATAGATGTTATAAGGTTATATTATGTAAATATTTTTTCACACAAATAAAATAAAACCAATGTTTATCCATCTTACTTGTGGATCTACAACAGCCAGACAAGGATCAAATATATTTTCACTCTAAAATAAGTTTGCATTTCTGGGAAATTGGTAGATCCTCACTTAAAATGGATCTTATATATATATATATATATTAACTATTAATTTTAATGTTTTTTTATTTTTATGTAATTTGATCTATCAAAATGGTTAAGATGAATAAATAATAACCAATATAATAATAAATAAAAACATTGACTCTGAAACTAAATCAAATAAATAAATAAGTAAATAAATAAATAAAATTATTAATTATTAATTATTAAAAGAGACTAAATTCATCTGGATTTAAAAATATATAAATAAAATATGGCAAATCAATCTTTAATTTGACTAGTGGAAAACATCAAAATTGATAGACTAGTATGGTAGTGGTTTGGGGAACTTGATTTAGTTTACCTATGATTTTAAATTCAATATTTCGCCCAATCAAATATAAATTTAGTATTTTGAAAAGTAAACTAATTAAATATAACCATATCTATATGATCAATTCACTATTTTTTTTTTAGGACAGAAAAAACATAATTGTATTTGTATAAGAAATATAAAAGAGTCCAAATGTACATTCAGTCAAAACATAGCATATGTTCCAAAGGTAATGAAACTGAACCATCTATATCTTGATATAGCGAGATCAGGCCTCAGACAACCATGAGCATAGAGCAAAAAAGGAAAAACAAGCGTCGAAATGAGACCATATACAAAAACCAAGATCATTATAATGGCCCTTACCATGAAAAGACAAGAGAAACTATATGCAATCCGAAGTACGCCGAGAGATTGAGATGAAGCCTATTCAACCAAAACACATAGCACATAGCAACTAGCATCTTATATAGCAAAGAAGTAAAAAGAGAGAGAACTATGAGAACTTTGAGAGAAAAACTAGAAATTGGGAGGGAAAAATTCGTGTATGGAAAAGGATTTTCCATCAGAGTAAACCTGAAGATGCCACAACCCCGGAGCAACTTGAAGACCTTTTTTTTATAAGGAGTGAGCCATTTGATTTTGTTTCCTGCAGATGTAATTTACTAAGCCAAGCTCCAAATGAACCTCATCCGATCTAACCACCCCACGAGATGAGGCTTGGAGATGGTATTTTTCCGAGCAACATAATCCACCAAAACTTTTGAGTCCCCAAAAATAGAAACATCTTGAAGATTTAAAAAGAGACACAAGCTCATGAGACCTGCGAGAGCCATTGCCTAAGCCAGAATATTAGTACCCCTCCCCCCATTCCAATGAATAGAGAAAAGACTGTCTTCGTCTCTTAAAATAAGAAAATCACAACCACAAATACCATTCTATTCAACACCATAAAAAAACACTCTAGGCATAGAAGAAGACATGTGTGGGGGATTTTTACCATACAGCTCCTTCTGCTTGGGAGAGGAATGCGGAATTTCCTCATAGAGAGCATTTATGGAGGAGAAAATTTCCATCATCAGAACTCTTTTGTCATTGAAGATGTAATTATTCCGCCACTTCCAATTACACCAGAATGTAATGATAAATATTGATCTCCATGAGGCACTTTGTTTGCTACACCATATAAAAGCTTCCATGATCAAAGAGTGAGACATGTGTTGAATCCCAAAATAATTCTCCACGAGCAGCCATATTTGACGAGTGCCCTTGCAATTTAGAAATAAATGAAAGTTTTCTTCCTCGGTAGATCTACAAATGGGGAATATACCCGGACCATGCCATCCAAGCTTTTTTAAATTCTCCCACAAAAGATTCTTATTATGGAAGGACACCCATGCAAAAAAGACCATTTTTGATGGACACCCAAATTTCAAGAAAATATACGGGAAGGTAGAGTCACTTGAAAAATACCTATCACTAATCAAATTCAGATATATACCTTTTACCCTAATGGAACCGTCCCCATTTGAGTTTCACCATATAAGACAGTCATGCTCTCACGAGCAAAAAATGCCACAATTCCTGAGTCTTGACCTGATATGATCCCATGACATAGCTATATCAGCGGGCATTTGCAAACTTTCAGCATCACACCAGATAGGGATTGAGCCTTGCCATCTTGCAATCACACCGTCCCAGAAGAAAATTCCTTTCCTGTGTAGAAAAATCAATAAGGATTCAAGAATGCAGATCTCCTCTTTGCCACACCGAAAATTGTCTTTTCCTATCAGAATCCTTTTCCTCGATTGAAATCTCCATATTAGATTCTTTAGGAGCATTCTTTCTATTTTGCGGAGGCTCAACCAAATCGAAGAACCATGTGAGGGTCCTATCCTTCCTTTTCTGAACCAAAATGATAAGTTCTTTCTGCCGAGATACTTTTCCTGTATAATGCTCCTCCAAATACCTTTCTCATATATCCCTCTCCATAAAGTCTTGCAAAGAAGGGCCTTCCCAAAAGACCTCAGGTCTAACAGACCCCAGCCATCCATGTTTTTTGGAGCAGATATATAAGAAAGA
>APFE030130670.1:16518-35200 GCA_000404065.3 Pinus taeda
TTTATTCACCAGAGACTTAGATTGGTACAAAGTCCCTAACTTGTCCCACAGAGCCTTCGTCGTAGCTTCCCCTGATACATTCAGCAATACTAAATCTGAGACACACAATCGTATTGTGCTCTTTTCCTTCTGATCCAACTTCTTCCATTCCTCATTGGTCACTCTCGTTGGTTTAGTACCCGGATCTACCGCGATCCACTGATCTTTATCCACCAACAGATCCTCCATCTTGAGTTTCCACAACTCAAAACTCTGACCATTGAACTTCGAAATGTCTATCTTTCTGCTACTCACCATCTTCTTTCACCACCAGAATCGATCTTGTAGATCTCCCATTGAACAGGGTCTACCACAGGCCCGAGCGAAAGCCCTCAGCAAAAAAGGCGTCCCCTTGAAGCCAAAACAGCTCTGATACCAAATGTAGGTTTTAACCCTGTACAGAAATTACGTGCATACGAATTCTAAATCACAGGAAAAATAAAAATGCTAGAGCATAACACATAAAACACATATACACAGAGATTTCCCACTGGATCTCAAAACCGAGACTACCAGCTTGATTTTTCATTATATTCCTTTCAATATTACAATACATATTTATACATGCCGAAGCATTAATACCATGGACCGAAAACCATCGCGTCCAAAACCATGGACCGAAAACCATAGGTAGGTTCACCCAACCTAATATAGGGTCCAAAAAAAAATTTCTCGGGGCTCCTCGAACCCCATAGAGTGGGGCTACCGCCCCCCTCAAACTCCCCAGACAGGGAGGGCTTCCACCCCCCTCGCTACGCAATCGGTACAATGAAGGGGGGGCTCCGCCCCCCCTCTAACCCCCCGATTCACTACGTAGGTTAGTCGTGGAAATAATATAACACAACCCAACATTGTTACAGGAATTTAATATCACTGTGATTGATAGGCCTAGATGAGATAATTTGGCTACAGATTTCTTATCCCGAATGAACATTGCTCAAGACAAAGCTTTAGTACTAGTTCTGGATGATTTTCCAGACGATAATTTATTTGTTGTCTGAACACATACTCCTTGGTTTGCTGATGTGGCTAACTATCTGATCTCAAGCATGTTGCCACAAAATATTTCCACCAGGGAGAAACATAATATTGTGCAGCGAAGTGTTAATTAATCTTGGATAGAAGGGAACTTGTACTGCACAGGACCTGATTTAATCATGAGAAAATGTGTGCAAGAAAATGAGATGTATGATGTCATGAGAGCTTGCCACAGTGAACCCTGTGGTGGCCATTTTGCAGACAAAAGAAAAACCTACAAGGTCCTACATGTGGGTTATTACTGGCCCACTCTTTTCAAATATGCCAAAAGGTTTGCTTCGAGTTGTGATGTCTGCCAAAGAATGGGGAGGCAAGCCGCAACTGATGAAATGCCTCTCCAAACTCATATATCAATAGAACCATTCAAAAAATGGTGGATTTATTTCTCCAATGAAGGCCAATCCCCACTATCTAAAAGGCTCCTCTATGTGCACAGGAATCAGGGGGAGAGGAGAATTTTTTTTCTTTCAAAAAACAATTGGAATTTATGGCACGACCTGATCGGAGAATAAATGTCTCCAAATAGCATGGGCCAGTAGAATCCTGCCTTGAGGATTTTATGTGTTGTTTTCTACCAACTATAGTGTCATCCACACAATCCCCCATGGAAATCCTCAATCACTTCATGTATTTCTCCCTCTACCAAACATAGCAGTAATACCCTCATCGAGTCCTTCCAGTAGATAATTCCATTAGATATAATGTATTTATGTGCCTGCAATCTCAAGATTTGGTATTTAGATCTATCCAGTCCCAATGGGCATCTTAGGAATAAGAGGTAATGAAAAATGTTCTTATACCTAGGCTATCCCTCATATTTGGCATAGATCTTCTGCTCAGCTGTTTTAATTCCGTTGTGGTTATCCTCTGGTCTACCTTCCTCTATGATGAGGTTTATCCCTAGAGCTTGGCAGTTGGATTGAGATAAAATCTTGGCCAACCTATGGCCTTTAATGAGCTTGGTAGGCTTTATTTCTAGCTCATATTCTTGTATTTTAGCTATCCATCTACCATTTTTCCTTCATTGTCGCCTTGCACCAGGATGTCCTTGATTGTAGTCACTGGGATGAATGTTGTGATTTTTTATTATAGAACATACATAAGAAATGACTTCAGTGCCTTGACCAGTGCATAGGCCTGTTTCTCCAATATATTATACTTCAGCTCGACGTCCCTTAGGACTTGGCTGAAAAAGGCAATGGGTTGCTTGTAACCTTCTTTATTTTTCTGTAACAACACAATGACAATGGTATGTGGAGAGGAAAAAGAAAATATGTAGAAAGGAATTGAATTGTCATGGTTGACTAGCATTAGGGCCTCAACCAAAGCTTCTTTTAGTCTAGTGAAAGAATCACAGGGAAAATTCTCCAATTGACTTCATTCTCCTTCTTGAGCATATCTGTAATACCTTTGACTATCTCAGCATAGTTAAGTATGAATCACCTTAAGAAATTTATCCTCCCCAAAAAGGCTTGGACTTCTTTCTTGTTTCTGGGAAAGGGAATATGGATGATGGATTTGACTCATTCAGGATTAATCTTTACTCCTTCCTACGCTACTACGTGTCCAAGCGGCTTCCCCTCACTCAGGGTGAACTGATATTTCTAAGGATTCAGAGAGAGACCATACCTCTTGCACTTCTCCAAGGTGAGCTTTAAATGGAGGACATTCTCTTAATTAGTCTTATAAAATATTGTGATGTCATCTAAGTATACTACTGTGAATTTTTCTTTCTTGCCTACGAAAGCTATGTCCATAGCTCTCTGAAATGTGGCCCCTATATTTATCAACCCGAATGGAATGCGGGCTTACATGAATGTTCCCCACAAGGTGGTGAAAGTTGTCTTTTTCTGGTCATCAAGGTGGACTGCCACTTGGTTAAATCTAGAGAATTTGTCCATCATGGACATTCTGGTTGCACCCACTACCTTTTGTAATATATTATCCATCTTGGGCAGAGGTTAGTTATCTTTTAGATATGCCCTGTTTAAATGCCAAAAGTCCACACATAGCCTTATCTCTCTGTTCTTTTTCCAGACAAGGACCAAATTAGCTACCCACTTAGAGTATCTTAAAGGTACTATGATCTTGGCCTACAACAACTTCCTTACCTCCTTTTCAATGGAGGGGAGTAAGAGTGGATTTATCTGTCTAAGTTTCTATTTGCATGGCTTTATCCCACTCTTTAAAGGAATCTTATGCTGAATAATATTAGTATCAAATGATTTCAAATCATCATAAGACCAAGAAAATACATCTTTGTAAGTTTTGAATAGATCTAAATACCTTTGTATATATTGCAAGGGGATTCCTTTGGACAACCTGATCATCTGGGGTTCCTCCTCTGATCTGAGGTTTCAGTCTTCTATTTGCTCATCTTTCTCTAGGGCCATTTGTTTAGAAGCTATGTTGTCTTTATTAAAAAGTATTTCTAGTGGAACAAGTCCACGGGTGATGGTGTTCCCTTTTAGTTGCATTTTTTTTTTGCCTAGCCACTGTGTCCTTCCACGAAGTGGCTTATTGTTCCACTTCTTCTTCTTCTTGGTAAATGGTGGACTGGGTGAACTCCCCAACGACTGCTATGAATATTTTCACCTGCTCGTCATCTTCGAATACCTGCTAGTGTTTGACATTATTAGGTATTGAAGGCTTGTGTCTGACTTCTATCTCATATCTAAGGAGTGGATTTTGTAGGGGCCTGAAAGTGCTTGCATCTACCACAAGAGAGTCAACCATCCTATTTTCTTCCCTAGGCAGAAACTGGATGTTAAAGGCCAGGAAGAAATTATCGATTAAGTACCACACTTCATTTCAGTACGTCCTCAACCTGGGGTGTTTGGCTTGGCATTGGTCTCAAATCTACCTTACAACTAGCTTAGAGTCTCCATAGACCGATAGGAATTCAATGTTCATACTTCTTGCCTTTTGTTACCCAAGGAGTAGTGCCTCATACTCCACCACATTGTTGGTAGCCTCAAAATCTAGTTTGAAAGACAGGGGTATCAGGCCACCCTTTAGAGACACCAATAATATTCCAGCTCAATTTCCATCTTTTGAGTTTTCTCCATCGAAGTATAATTTCCATATTTTATTTTCGTTTACTCGCAAGTGATTTGGCTGTCCTATTAGGTGTACTAATGTTTCCTCTCAGAAATCCTCATCCTCTTCTAGAAGTAGAAAGGAGATGTCGCTATCCTTCCCATGCACTAGGGATCTTTTTGAGCCTTTAGCTGGGGTCATGGTTTTCACAAACTTGGATTCTTTGTACAACCTCCTTTGCTCGCCTCCAAAAGTGGGAATGGTGGCATAAGTAAGATCTAGCTTGATAGAGACACCCACCTTGAACCCAAGATTTGGATAAGAGCATTCCAAAATGAGGAGGTATACTAGCCACCACTATATCCATTACCACACTTTTCACCAGGATTTAAGCCAGGTTTACCACTAGATCCTTTATCATGCCTAAGAATTTGACTCTCTTGGAGTCAAAATAGTATAGGTCCTTGCATGGTCTAGTGATCTCCAAACCCAGCTATTCCATTACTAATAATGGCATGAGGTTGTGTGAGGCCCCGGAATCCAACATGAAATTATGTAACAAAAGGTCATGGATCACCAAAGTCACATAGAAAGGTGTGGTAGAAGGGTCCAACTCTTCCACATGCAGCCCAAAAAAAACCATGGGCCTCTCCTCTTGGAGGTTCAAACTATCCTGGGTTGGTGCTGAGCTAATGAGATCCATGAATGGAGAGACTTGGGCTTTGTAATTAGGCTGCTTTAGAAGCTCAGTCAGATTAACACGCATTTTTACCTTTTCAAGCTCCTTTTGGAGATTGAATGAGGGTTGGGACTTTTCTATATCTCATGGCTTTGTTCTTTCTCCCTTCATGTTGGCAGTTTTAGGTAGAATAGGTGGCTCCTTTTCTATGTGCCCTTTAGGACCATTTATCTCCTTATTTGCAGAGACTCCTGTCTTGGGTGGGTCAGGATGGAGATTACCTTTCCCTTTGTATGGTGTGGGAGGAGAAACTTGGGGAGCACTTCCTTCTTGTTTCTCTAGTTCTCTTGACCTCTTTTTGAAGATCTTAGATTATACTCATGTTGGGGTTGTGTTTGCATGAACTCTACAAACTGTTTGCAATAATAATCCATATCTTCCTCATCTACTGTTGCTTCTATATGATGGCTGACTTCCTTGTGAGCCATATTATCTAAGTGCCCCAAGGGGATTTTAGAATCATAATCTAAGTGCCCCAAGGGGATTTTAGAATGGTGAATCTATTTATAGATTCAAGAATGCAATTTAGACAACATGAAATTATGATATGACCAAAAATTGTATCAGTAGATTCCAATGAAAAAGGATAAAAATATAAAAGGTTTAAACTTCACCTATTAAATGAAGTATATATCCAAAAGTCCTCACATTCATAAAACAAAACAATTTTATCATTTAGATTTTGAAATATTATCCATATAAATTTTAATAAATTGATCAAATATAAAATTTCAAATAAGATTTCCTGAGGATGAATCATACTTGTTGGTTCGAAACGCATCGAGAAATGAATTATGATGTGATTTTCACCGAAAAACCTTCTCTATAAACTCCATATGGATCACAGAAGCCTAAATTCAACCATTTACAACTTTCTTTTAACTTGCAATGTCACAATCAATATGGTAATTTAAACCTGCTTTACATCCTAAACAATTTTATCTTTTAAATACAAATTGTTACGCTATATCGATTTAATGCTCCTTGCTATCAATAAGCTTATCTTCCCCACAATTGATTAAGTGCTCATTGCTATCAATAAACTTATCTTTGCTTGATTTTTTATTTTTTTGATCTATACCGATTTTGATAATGTCTATAAATCAACCTACATTGTTAGAATGAGGTCGATATTTCGAACCAACTAAACTTATTTTTATTACTAAGATTAATTTGAGTCAAAATCATTTTTCTATCTTGGAATCATGTAAGTAGCCCATTAATAAAAATCCTTGTATGATTGGTGTGGGATAACTTCAAATTAATCTTTGATAAACATTTTATCATTATCCTACCTAGCTATTGCTTCAAAATTGTCTCATCTTCATGGTAATGTTTTAACTCTGCCCTCATTCTATTAATCCATTAAAAATTCATTGTAGTAATGCGGTTGCAAAAATATCGGGATGGAGACACCCAAAAACATCGGGATGCACTCCTCAAAGCAAAATAATGATATGTGAAAGCTGACCGTATTAAGCGAAAAGACTTTCACAATTCTGCCCCAAATCAAATTCCCAAAGACTTTCACGTCAATTTTCCATGCGTTCCACTCATTTTCCCCACAATCAAATCCCGAAATCATAGTTAATCGTTAAAGAAAAATCCATGACTTATCTTCCACTCAATACCTGAAATTATATCTTCCGCTCAATATCTGAAATTATATCACGCCAACCAATTTCTACGACAATCGTGTTGGCAGCGTTGATGATTTATTGATTTACCTTCTTTTAATTTAAGTTGGGATGGAGACACCCAAAAACATCGGGATGCACTCGTCAAAGCAAAATCCATGAGTTATCTTCCACTCAATACCTGAAATTATATCTTCCACTCATCACGCCAATTTTCCACGGAATTTGATTCCACGCGTTCCACCCATTTGCCACACAATCAAATCCCAAATCACCTTTGTGTTCACCCACTCATCACGCCAACCAATTTCTACGACTCTTTGCAATTGCTATAAAAGGGATATGTATATGGAGTGGAAGAATTCCAGGAGAATTGGGCTCGCTGCAGAGCTTACTGACTTTGGATTTGTCATCCAACAACTTGAGTGGAAGAATTCCAGGAGAATTGATCTCGCTGCAGAAATTAGATTGCTTGGATTTGTCATCCAACAACTTGAGTGGAAGAATTCCAGGAGAATTGGGCTTGCTACAGAATTTAATGTGGTTACATCTGTCATCCAACAACTTGAGTGGAAGAATTCCAGGAGAATTGGGCTCCCTGCACAACTTAATGACTTTGGATTTGTCATCCAACAACTTGAGTGGAAGAATTCCTGCATCTCTAGGGAATTGCACAAACATGGCATGTTTTTTGTTGTTCGACAACCAGCTTAGTGGAAGAATTCCAGGAGAATTGAGCTCCATGAGCTTAATAAGTTTGGATTTGTCATCCAACAACTTGAGTGGAAGAATTCCAGGAGAATTGGATTTGCTACAGAATTTAATGTGGTTGCATCTATCATCCAACAACTTGAGTGGAAGAATTCCAGCATCTCTAGGGAATTGCACAAACATGGAACATTTGTTGTTGTTCGACAACTAGCTTAGTGGAACAATCCCTGAGAATATTGGCAAATGTGTCGGTCTATCCACATTAGATTTATCCAAAAACTTGTTGAATGGAAATATTCCCGCATCTTTACAGAATTGTACAGAGTTAAATCGTGTCAAGTTGTTTGAGAACAAACTTAGTGGATCCCTAGACATAGTGTTTCCAATTTCCTTGGAGGTTTTCTCTACTCATTCTAACAGTTTTTCTGGGAATCTTCCATCATCTTTAGCCAATTGCACCAAACTTATAGCACTAGATTTAAGGAAAAATAAATTGATAGGCCAGCTTCCTAAACAGTATGCATCTTTTCAATCATTACGAATTTTAAGTTTGGGTTATAATAACCTTCAGGGTGGTATTTCTGATTGGATCACAAATATTCCTAACTTACAAGTGTTGGATTTATCCAATAATAATTTTACGGGGAGAATACCTTTTAATTTAGGGAGACTCCTAGGATTTCAAATACCTTCGTCTTCCCAGCTCACTAGTAGTACATTTTACACTGATGTGCAAGTTAACATTAAAGGTTTTGATTATATTCTAACATATGTGTTGGTCACAAATACCATTTTGGATTTGTCTAGCAATAATTGTATTGGAGAAATTCCCTCAAGCATGGGAAACTTGAGTGACTTGCAGTTGTTGAATCTATCTAGAAATCAGTTGGAAGGGAAAATTCCTACATCTCTAAGTGAGATATCTACTCTAGAGCAATTAGACTTGGCTACAAATAATTTGAACAGAGAGATTCCTCAAGAACTCTCTAAATTAACTAAGTTGGCATACATGGATGTATCATTTAATAGATTGTGTGGGTGAATCCCTCAAGGAACACAGATGGAAACTTTCAGTGTGGCTTCATTTCAAAGGAACAAATGCCTATGTGGGTATCCTTTACAAGCATGCAATAAAGCTACCCCCAAAAAATGAGATGGAGTCTCTCCAAATGTCGGTGATCGCCAAGGATGGTTGAATCGTGTGGATGAGCATATCTCATTAATTGCATTAGGATTAGGAGTAGGAATTGGCTTTGGTGGAGTTGTAACATTAATAATTATGTGGGAAAAAGCATGGAATTGGATGGTACCTCCAAAAATAAAACCATTTTATGGAGTGTATCGATTCCCTAAATGACTTATCTTTTAGTCAACCATAATGCTATTTTCATGAAATATGTATTGAAAATTAAAATAATATCTGATATTTTGATGAATAGAATGTGAGTGGTTTTTATGCTTTCTATTTTTTTTTCCATCTCCATTTCATTATTTTTTTTTTACATTTTTTAGTTTTTTACTTCCTAGTTTACATATATATTTTAAGTATTTTGAAAAATGTACACAATGAAGTGGCATATTGTTTTTATGTTTGATCTTTTTCATACATTTTGAAAGCAACATCCTTGGTTGAGAATCTTTGTGAAAAATTAACATACTTTTTCTTTATGCTTTTCTTCTCCTTCCAAATGCTTTTCATATGTTATTTGATTAAGGCATTTTAATTTATTTTATCAATTATGGTTACCTGAATTGAAATTGATGGTTCTTCGTGTTCATATTTTAATTTGGGTAAAAAATTCAATCAATATTGTAATCTTAAAATTCATTTTATTGAGAAAAATATTTTTGAAGATAAATATTAACAAATTTGTATTGAAAGGTAAAAAAGATGTTTACTTTATTATTATGGAAAATTTTAAAATAAAAGTAAAATGGAAAAATTCAACAAATCTTAAAAGAGAAATATATTATTATTATTATCCAATTTTAAGGTCGCGGCCAAGCCAGACACCACATTGGTGTATGAGACCCCCTTGTTTGTGGGACCAGGTACCCACCTCCGTGCAACTATTTGACTGCTAAGTCTACAAAGGCATACATACTCTACCCCCCGATGGTTTTGAACCTCTAATCTCTTAAGACCATTAGGCCCACTCAAGCTGTATAATTGTTCGACACCTCACAATTGTTAATTTAATACATATTTTTTGCATATAAATTTAATTATTATTAATCAATTATTAAATCGATAAAAATGTGATATATAATTCATGCAACCAATCAATTCAAAAAGAAGTCATGTTGATACTTGTGGGCTTTGTGATCATGGAAACAATAATATCATTGGACATTCCAAATGTTGTAACATTTAATTTCTCAAGAAGATCATTATATTATTTTTCTTATGATATTTCACACAGAATATGATCATCTCTATGACCCCACACCTAGTGGAAGTACTTCACTTTAACCCTGCAATTTTGTTTGGATGCAATGCACTTTCAAGGATTTCATGTGTCAATTGACATCATGTAGGAATAAAAGGAACATGGAGGAAATAATTTCATTTCAGAAAGGTTATTACATTATTTCCACACGGATTTTGTACAACTAGACAATTGAAAATTCAAAGAAGCTATACTCATGGAAGATTGCTTCCCACAAAAAACACACAAAAAGAGTCTTTGAAATAACCCTTTATGGATTACATTTGGAAGGTAGTATCTCTCCATCTCTTGGTAGCCTTTCCTTATTGTGAACTTTGCATTGTTGAGAAAAAAGTTTGGTAGGAAGAATTCCACCATAATTTGGGTATCTTAAAGTGCTCCAAACACTTTATATCAACATTAATATTATTTGGGGCTATACTACAAAATATTTTGTAATTTTGCACACATTCAACCAATCATTCTTTCAAAAAATATTCGACAAAGACTAGACCAAGATAATTGGGTCATCTAGTCGAGTTGGAATATCTCTCCTTGTTCGTTAGTCTTATGAGTTGAAGTATTGAACTTCTTTGAGAAAATGCACATCTCTTTAAGTATTAGACCTTTATTTTAACAATCTTTTTGGTCACGTCCTTTCAACTCTAGGAAATTACACTTAGTCATCAACTATTAATTTTTCCATAAACAACTCAAGTGGAAGAATTCAAGTTAAATTGGACTTGCTATAGAACTTAGATTCCTTTATCTATATTCAACAACATGTTGGGATACAATTCCTCTATCTCTACAAAATTGCTCTTCTCCTTTTTAAAATTTCTTTCTTCAAACATGCTAATTGGTAGTATCCTTGAAGCCACTACAAAATTAGGAAAGTTGGCCCTTCTAAGTTTTTATCAAACATGTTAACAAGCAACATACTTGACGTAATTGTCATTCCACCAACACCATAAGGCATAAGAGTCCAAAGGATGATGGAACAACTAGCATTGATAGATCAACAACAATTGATCTTTCACAACGAATTTTCTATATCATCGACACTTTTGCTACAATGGTTATAGGTTCCATATCATCACATGACTGACATTGGCACCTACCATAAGACCAATGAGTTGGGTTTCTTATTTTTTTTAATATTAAAAAATATCTCTACCCACATAAATTTTCATCAGGTTCAAAATTTCACACATGAAATTAATTTTAACTAAATTTAAGGTACCGTATTTCTTACAATTGATTTCCAACTGTGAAACATTGGAAATGGCCGATAACTTTTCACCAGGTTCAAAATCTCACACACAAAATTATCTTGAACTAAATTCTAGTTTTATTTTGGTTGGGATTAAAATTTTACAGGCTAGCTATCATGTGGCATGAGCCAGCTCAAAACTTCTATGATGAAAGTAGTAAACTCACTCAAAAGGGATTTTCTACATGAATGAAATTTTAACATTATTCCTCATTATTCAAATTATAATTCGTCTTGCATTTCCCACAATAAACTTGAGCCACAGTCCTCATCATTCAATTTATGTTATTTTTAGGTTGCCTTCCTCATCAGTCAATATATGTGACTTTTAAGTTGTGTTCCTTATCATTCAATTTATCATGTGTATTTCATTTAGATTAATATTGCAAAAACAACAATGACAACACAAATATCATCCAAGAACTATTAGTTTCGTATGTGAAAATATACAATGCAGGATCAACAAAATTTTTGGAGCAATTAGATCCTACTAAATATGAAAGTATTAATATAGATTTTTTTTTTTTTCATTCTAAATCCTCTCCTACAACCATGCACTTCATATACATTACATTTAAGTCATCATGATGAGAAATCTCATGTCAAAAAAAAAAAATAGTAGGCCTAAAATAGTCATGAACAATGGACATAAAAGCAATCATTATATAAAATCACCAAACATAGAGAAAACCTTATATACAAAAATTCTATAACTCATAAAAAAGAAATTTCCAAGTCCATAATTATAAGTAATTTTCCAAAAAAATGTCTAATAAATTCATATCAAAATGGAATCAACACAATTACCATCGACTTAACAAAGTCTTAGTGAGTAATACACAAATATATTAAAATAGTCAAATAATGGTCAGACTCGAGTGCACTTGCCAAATAATTGAAACTCACTAAAACCCTTAGTAAAAGACTCTACAAATCATGAAAAAAATATCCATTTTTTATAGATGTTATAGAAAAAATATATTTTACAAAATTCAACGTTTTTTGCTTATTTTATTTTCCAAGGAGTTTGTATAGTATTCAACATTTTTCATTTTTCTAGTTTTGACAAAATATCATGCTTTCATTTGTCGACTAAATTAGATTTTTTTTCACTTGCCCAGTTTTGTCACAAATATTTCATGTTTACACTGTATCTAAGTTATACTTTTTATTGTTTAGTGTCGCAAGATAATTTTCTAAGTCAATTAGTTTTAAGCATATTGGTGAAAAACTATTAACACTAAAAATATCATAGTTCTTGAAAAATAAATTTCGCCTTGCTACTCATATTACAATAATTAATTCATATGTGAGTTCCACATGGAAATACGACAATATTATAATCCATTCATTGTGTTAGAAATAAAATGTAAAAATCCAAGAGAAATAAAATGTAAAAATATTAAATGTTCAACACTAAAATTACGCCTATCATGACTTGCATTCTAATGCAAGTATGAATTTTCCAAAAAAATTGTTAGGGTTCAACCCTAACTCCCTTATTTATGTAATAAGTCTCGTCAAAGTCATAGTTAGTTATTTCAGGCAATAAAGTTCACAAGGAGTTATCCAGATTAATAATAATTGTAAGTGGTTGACCCACATTATAGAAAAGGGACCAAAATTAGTTATAAACGGGCCCTAGTTAATAAATAAAGTGGTTAACCTATGTTATGCAAGGGATCACCAGTAGTTAGGTTTTGGATGTCATAAAGCTATAAAAAGTCTTAGATAGCAAGGGAACAAGTATCAAGTTTTATTTTCATTGAGCTTTGCTCTATTAAAGGTTAACCCCTCGAAGAGGCAAGTGAACATTATATTCTGCTTCTGAATGATAATATATCTTTGCAGATTGTCTCAATTCATGTGATATTTTTGTGTTTCTGGCAATATTGTTTCAAATTTATGGAATTCTATTATTCTTGTAGGTCAAGTGCATAACAAATGGTATCAAAGCACTTTCCAGGGTTAGTTGTAACTCCATTTTTCTTATAATTTTGTTTTTTAGGCTAGAGATGTGTTCCAACATCTTTAAACCATGGGATTTGTTGTTGAGTGCATAAACCTGCAGATTTGCGGAGGCATGCATGGAGGAACTACAAGAGGTGGTCATGCTTGTTTGACTCCCTCATAACCCCTATGGGTACCCCTTTGAGTAGTATCACATTAGACTGAACCACACACAAATTGCACTTCCATGTACCCTTGGGTATATCTGAAGCCCCCACTAGGGTAACTTGAAACCTAACCTTAGATAAGTCGTTAGTCATCTTGTTGCTACAATACACTAAGAACAACACTCAGGGAGATTAATCGCATGTACAATAGAGTAGTCAGGTAGTATTGGTAAGGTTACGATTGATCCTCCTTAGTTAGCACCCTGAAAGATTAGGAAAGTACTATTGTTGGACCCCTACGTATATTGTGATCAGTAGCACCTGAGACTCCTTTCATACCATAATTCCCTCAGCTATTAGAAGTTAGCCCCCTACCTTTTCATCTATATCAGATCCAACAGTTGGGATTCGACAGTCGCTGGTCCAAATCAGATCCAACAATAAGGGTTATGTCGCCACTGTATAGATCATATTCAACAGTTGGGGTTTTCACACTAAATATCAGACTCTTTTTGCAGTGATGGGTTTAGTTTCCATAGTCCAGATTTGATTTTTGCAACAAATTATGTTGTACCAAGACCTTGGGGTTTCAATTACTATTGTTCAGGCCCAATTTTTGTAGGATAATTGGCAGTATCAAACATTATAGAATTCAATCACTGTGGTATTGATTATATGGGAGAAAAACTCCTTCAAGAGTAAGGAAAAAAGGTTTGGCGCAATCAAGGAGCACTTGTAAGAGACCTAGCCCATAAGATTCAGGAGGGTGAGTTTATTGTAATCGCACCATTCACTTGTAAGCCTCCAATATTCAGGCAGTCCTAAATTTTTCTCGACGCGGCTTCAAGTGAGCCACTTCACTAGAATCTTGATTTTTTCCTCTTTCCAAACATACTATTATGTAAGATCAAAATTTGATCGGGGCTAGTGTATTATCAATACCAACTCTCAAGTTATGACTACAGAAAGGGCTACCAAGAAGGTTGACACCCTCAAGAAAAAATTCAATGAATTCTAGGTGTCCATTACTGCCCAAATCACATAAGTATTGGAAGTTATAAAGACGCCTTGGAAACCCATGAGGGAAGAACACAATGTTGATGCACACATAGAAGGAGAACCCAATAATGACATTCATTTCCATGGTGGTTACCAATCTTCAAGCCACCGAACACCCAATATGGACATGTACAAATTTCCTGGCTCTAACCTTGCAGTATGGGTGGCACAAATGGAGCAATATTTCCTCCTTAATAATATCTGGACGGATGAAACTAAAATACATGTAGGAGCCCTTTACTTAGATCAAGAGAGACGGGAGTGGTGGTAGTGGAATCAGAAATTTTATCTAGGGAGGCCAACTTGGAACATGTTCTCAAAAGTCATTTGTGACTACTTTGATCGGGAATCTCACTTTTTAGGTAATCTCACTACGCTCAGAAAAATAGGTACAGTAAGGGACTACATTGCAGCTTTTGAACAATTGGCCATCAAAACTAAAGGAACAAGATATGCCTTTTACCTGGAATGTTTCATCATTTTCCTAAAGGAATCCATCTAATCCCATGTCTAAATGCATCACCCAACTACTTGGTTGGATGCATCCCACAAGGCCTTAGATGTAGAAGTCGCCTTAAATGACCAATCCAATCGTCCAAATTTCGTCACAAGGGAAAGTCCCACATAGGCTAAGGGCCCCACCCAAACACTTAAGGTTTAAAATGTGTCATCAATAGAAATGACCGAAAGAAGGAAACAAGGACTCTTCTACTACTATGATGACAAATACTCCCCAGGACATAAATGCAAGGAACCAAAATTGTTTCCAATTGACGCTATTGAAAACAGCTTAGCCGATGAAGCTCCATCCACTAAAGTGCCTGAGGAAGAAGTGACTGAACCCCAAGCCAACATGGACAATGATCTCACATCTACGCTAGATGAGACGATTATATGACTACATGCCTTAGCTAGAATTTCTTTTCCTAGACTCTCAAAATATAAGTTTTATTAAACATCAACTAGTAGCAGTGTTGATTGATAGTGGCAGCACACATAAATTTCTCCATAAGGGAGTATCAAAAGTTGTTCATTGTTCTATACGGGTAGTATCTATTTTCCGTGTCCTTATCGCTGATGGGGGAACCATGAAATGTGAAGGATGTTGTGAAAATATTAAGCTTCAAATGGGGTATTATCACCTCAAAACCCACATGTTTACCATTAAAATGGGTGGTTGTGACATTGCCCTTGGTATTGAATGGCTCCATAAATTGGGCCCTATCACAACGTATTTCTAGGAGTTATATATGAGCTTTAAATAGAACATTCACACTCATATAGTAAGGGGACTCCAGGAAGGTTCTCCTGATATTATCAACTCGCATCGAATGGAGAAGTTTTGAAAAAAGGTCCATCATGGGATAGTAACCCAATTTAATGCCATTCAGGCAATTGAACCTTATATGCAATAGGTATTGGATCACCACTAGTGGGACTTTGAATAAGCTAAGGAGATCCCACCCTCTAGGGATGAACATGATCATAACATCCCTTTGCTCCTAGGTGCCAATCTACCAAATGTCTTCCCATATCGATATTATTTTACACAAAAGAATGAAATTGAAAAAATAATCAAGGAAATCCTCAGAGATGGTGTTCTTTGTCCCCATACCAAGCCTTTTTCATCTCTATTGGTCATGGTTCTAAAGAAAAACGAAGAATGGTGCATGTGTCCTGACTTTAGGTCCCTTAATAAGCTCACTATCAAGGAAAACATTCCTTTTCCAGTAGTTGATGATCTGCTTGATGAACTACATTTTACCAAGATGGATCTTTACTCTGGTTATCACCAAATATGCATGGACGTTGACATTCCCAAAACAACCTTCCGAAATCATGAAGGCCATTATGAATTCTTGGTCATGCCATTTGGTCTTTGTAATGCCCCATCCACTTTTCAGAGCCTCATGAACCACCTTCTGAAACCATATCTTCGAAAATTCATCCTGAGCTTTTTCATTGACATTCTCATCTACAACATAAGATGGGACAAACACCTTCAACATCTTGGCCAAATGTTACAATTTCTCCAGATCACAAATTATTTGTTAAATTATCCAAATGTTCCTTTGGCATGGAAGAATTAGATTATTTGGGACACATTGTGGGCCATGACAAAGTGAGGGTTGATCCGGAAAATATTTAGGAAATGCAATATTAGCCCCAACCAAAAACCTTGAAGAGTTTTTGGGGAATCTTGGGTCTCATAGGCTACTATCGCAAATTTTTATGCAATTATGGACGCATTTCCTAACCTCTCACTAATATTCTCAAGAAAAAATTATTTCTCTGGACTAACATAACTTAGTAAGCCTTCCTGGCTCTCCAACAGGTCGTGCTCCACTCCAATATTGGCCTTACCAAAATTCACCAAAAATTTTGTGATTAAATGTGATGCTTCAGGTACGGGCATTGGTGCAATATTAATGTAGGTAGGTAGACCATTGACTTTCACCAATCAATAACTCAATGGCAAACGTCTGCATCAATCTACATATGAGAAAGAAATTATGGCCATATTACATAAGTCTCTATAGCCCCATCATTTTGTTTCAAAAGAACTCACCCTCACATCATTGGAGGATAAAAGGGACATGGAGGCGCTTCTCTCGCTCAAGAGGGCAATCATATTTGATCCACTAGGATCATTGTAGGACTAGACAACTAAGAATTTGGTGAAGGTATGCTCTTGGGAGGGTGTTTCTTGCCATAACAACACTAATAGAGTGATTTCGATATTACTTCCTTGGCGATATTTCGAGGGTACTCTTTCACCAACTCTAGGAAACCTTTCCTTATTGCATATGTTAGATATTTCATATAATTATTTGAGAGGAAGAATTGTACCAGAGTTTGGGAAGCTTAAAGCACTGGAAATAATTAATATTAGCAACAATAATATTAACGGTATATTTTTCCATCAATTGGCAGCCTCTCCTTACTACAAATATTGGATCTATTAGATAATAAGTTGACAAGGACTATACCAATAGAATTGGGTCATCTAGTCAAGTCTCAATTTCTCAATTTACACTATAATTTACTCACTGGAAGTATCCAAACTTCTCTGAGAAATTGCACATCCTTGTAGGGATTTACCATTTCATAGAATAGGTTAATTGGTCACATCCCTCTAGCTCTAGGAAATTGTACTTAGCTAATGTCTCTTTCTTTTATTCCAACTTCTTGAGCAGAATAATTCCTATGGAATTTAGCTTGTTGCAAAACCTAGAGAAACTATCTTTAGATTACAACTACTTGATTGGAAGAATTCTAGTGGAATCCAGATTGCTACATAACTTAGATTTTTTTCTCTAAGTTCCAACAACTTAAGTGGAAGAATTCCAATGGAATTGGGCTCACTACTCAACTTACAACACTTGTATCTATATTTCAACAATTTGAGTGGAAGAACTCCAGTGGAATTGGGATCACTGCACAACTTACAACACCTAAATCTAGATTCCAACAACTTGAGTGTTATTGGGAAATCTAGTGTCCACTCGGAGCTGCTAGTCCCACTAAGACCGGTAGCTATCTTAGAAAAAAAAAAACTAAAACAACTTTCGCTTTCCTTTATGAGAAGTATATAAGAGGGGAAAAAAGGACACCAACCTTAATCTTGCGCTTGGTTCATTGCTTGGTTCCTCTCCCTTCTGATAGGTCTTTTCCGCTCCTCCTTCGTCTACCCAGTTTCAAAGAGCACCTGTGGGATCAAAGCAGCATAACACTATCCAAGAACAGAGATCTACAATCATAAACAATATAGGACCATATATATATTGACCACACAAATGCATATATCATCAAACATACAATAATGTGGAGGAAAACTTGAATAGCTTTATTAATATCAAGCATAGCAAAGAGGAGTACAACCAATTGTTCTGACCCAGCATCATCCTCTCAGCATGAAAGCCCTTATTCACCTCATGAAAAGCTTAGATAACCCAATACTATGATTTTCACCAAGAAACCAACAACACTTCCTTACAAAATACAAGATTCCAACCTCTGGATCTTTGTGATTAGGGATCCATATATAGATGTTTGCAGGGGGGTGAGTCAGCTGCTGGGTTTTTGATTAGTGTCCTCTCTCTGATATTTCTTAGTTTCACTCGGAGATCCATGATCTCTTACTCATTCCTGGGAAAATTCAGAGAGGCAAGTGTCATTGGAGAAGTTTCTGGAAGATTCCATGAGTATCCACCTTGAAAACTGTCTCTTCCATTTTTCCACTCTCACTCATCGCACCCTGAGAAGGGCTTTCTAGTATGCATCGCACCCTTTACACTGAGCATGTAGAAATTTTGAATAATTTAACACATATTCAACAGAGATTATCCTGATCATGTACTATTGCGGAAAACATACACAATACATAAGCTCCTCTACGTTGATCATCAATATAGCAGCATCAATAACAATAAAACATCAAGAGCATTCACAAATTAACACAGTATGTATCCCGGGGAAAGCATCTCGCTAAAAACCCCAACTATCTGTATATTAATGATTGATTCATGTAACATTACACAGCATAATACTTCTCACAAGTATCTCCACCTCTGTTACACACAATACTAGCTCAGATCTGA
>APFE030130672.1:0-16724 GCA_000404065.3 Pinus taeda
GAATGCTTGTTTCATTGATAATCCTGAATAAGGGTGATTTTGTTACACAACAGTTCTGCTCTTGTAATAGTGCCCATGATGTCTGAAGGTGCTGCATGGAAGCTGTATCATTATGATGGATGAATTTGGCACATGTATCTAAGGGTTATAGCAGGAAAAGAGTCATACTATAAGTAACTCAACAATTATGTTCTAGTGAGGTCACTTCCCCTACACTCAGAGGGAGTTATGGACGATCCATGTTGAACTATAAAGAAATATCTATTGATGTTGTCTAACCGATGACCCTCTCATTTATCAATGTAAGAGGGATTTGACTTTTGAAATAAAGACAAAAGGCTTAGCTCAAAGGTATGATAAGATGTGAAGTTGTTGGTCTGCATACTCCTAGGATTCCGAGTATTCTTGATAATCACCCTATTAGTCATATGCCTCACAATGAAGACTAAGAGTCGAACCATGGATAACTCCTTAGTGAGATATCTCTGAATTCTATAATCTGAGATATAGTATCAAAATCTAAGATTCTTTTGATATTTTGATGTTGATTCAATTGATAGTAAGATAAATAGAAAATCACATCCAGGTTATATCTTTTGATACGGTTGCTGTGGAGGTAATATTGAGGTTGAATGTATATAACAACAAGTACATTTTATTATAAGCCGACTGGTTATCAACGTTCAAAGTATTTTCTGTCCTCCCTGTCTATAAAAGAAAAACAGGTTACATCACATAGATAAAGAAGTTAAGAGTGAGATAATATATCACATAGATAAGGAAGTTAAGAGGGAGATAGCTCAAGTTCTGGGAGGGTGTATTTGCTAATGCTTAGCTAATGTAGTTTCCTTCTTTCAACTTAATAAAAGGTACGTGATTGAAGCTGCCATTTTGTTCGCTGTCATAAATTCCAGAATTCTGGTTTATGTAGAATTAGTACCTACCGTCCACTCTGCAGAATTTCATATAAAAATGATGTGTCTGCCCATTTGACTCTACAGTCCAACTTTTATCATATGCACTATCTGTTGTTTGGAGAGCGTTAGGGAGTTTGAGTTTCCTACTTTAGGGTATTTGTTTATAAGAAGTGCAGATCTGCGTACCATGACTTAAATTCAACAAGACTACCTTTGTAATGATAGAAATGCTGAAGAGATCCTTACATGAGAGGGATGCAGTTTTGGTTTATTGAACCGCTGAAAGTTCTGTGGCTCAGTCGGGACCTGTTGAATTTCCTGATGAAGGCATTATCGGCAAAAGAAAAAAAAAAGCTTTGCAGAGAGGAGCCTCAATTTTATGACAAGTTGAGGTCCCAGCTTCAAAAAAATGAAAAGATGCTCCATTCTTGTTTGACTTAACCTTTTTATGGCAGATCCAACAAGAGATTTTGATGCTACAATGACTTGGGAGAAAGTCTGGGAAGAGGGGCTGGTACCCCCTCAACCACAAAGATGAGAGGAGGTCAGAGAGACCCTTGTGGAGAAGACCTTGTTGATGTTTGTAGCTCGGAATCTTGGATATGTACTTCCACACAGGTCTAAGTGTCGAGATGTATGGAAGTCATCCAAAGTGTAAATTTTAATTAAAGGAATTATAAAGTGAACTACTTTTTATAGAAGTGGGTTTAATCTAATGAAATATAAAAGCCCTTTTACATTAGTGAATTGGATGAATCTAGATTATTGATTAGAACTTAATCTCAACTGTTAATCTCATTGAGAGATTAGAGGTATGGAGATTTGGTTATTAATGGTTAATTGATTCAGTCAAAAACTAAAGTTTATAAAAGCCCGGCTAAGTGAAGGAGAAAGATACAAGAGAGAGAGACATTGAGTAATCATAGCATGGGTGATAAAGGAATTCCATCTAGTGAGTAGCTCCAGAGAAGACAATGAGCAGAATATTGCAGCAAGAGGATCAACCACATGCAGGCCGTACAGGGGCCTAGAAAATTTTTGAAACTTTTTACTATAGCTTATAATTGTTTTCAGCAGGCCATTTTTGCACTAAGGGAGCATTTCTCCGCTATTTCATCATTTACACAGTCGAACTTGAGGACAGGGGTCTATTGTTTCAACAGGACGAACTGCCATAGGTGCCCTTCTTCTATAATCTGCTCACAGTTACTCGTAGCATGCCTTCAGAACTACTATATAATGACTAGAATATCCCAAGGCTATTCCAGAAAAGTCATGCTAAACACCACAAATGTAACAGTTTCAGCTCAAACCTCAATCATCTAATGTTAAAATAAATTGTTTGATCCTTATCTCAGACAACACGTTGATAACCCTATCCAAATTCACAGATTTAGGACACAGTGATGAAGTCAATGTGTGTTATGTACCACTAGGACTAAGGTCAGCATTCAAACAACTTATAAATGTAAATACTGTTTCACGTCTGACATTTGTATTGTGCGTTAAGATCTCAACGAAAACAAATTCTTGTTCTTTCCACTAGTCCAAGCAAATGACCTTTCTGTCTTGTTGAATGAATTCACACAGATTTATGTAGTCCCTTCTATAGAGGTTTTAGTCTTTGCTCAAATATCTAGAAAGAATCCAGTTTCATTGCCCATATTTACAAGAACTAGTGGATGTCGCTCTTAGCTTTTGGAATCTTGTTTTCCATGTCACAAATGATATCATAATCTTGTGTCCTTGAATTCATGATGGACATGCTCACAATGATGAAAGGAAGAAGTACTTGACACTGAAAGATCAAATGTCAGGTCTCTCCCTCTTCACTTTCGTTCTTCAACCATGTTGTAGAAGTCCTTTCTTTTCCAAAGTTACCCCACATGGGTAGGTAACAGCTATCGCCAACTTGGGGACAAGTGTCCTCCTTGGGCATTTGAGGGCCCCATCATCTCACCACAAAAATGGCCTTCACAAACTATGCTTCAACATGGGGTTTCTAACATGAAGTCCGTAATCCAATGAAACCACCTCAACATCTCTAAGCTGCAATGACCCTTTCCACTATTCTTCATGATCAAGTAGAACAAGACAACATCAAATTTTGGAAGATTATATGTTGTAGCTGTTAGCTTACACACAAATTTGGGCACTTTCTATCAAGAGAATGCTTAGGATAGTGGTCATTTGAGTTGTTGAAAGGCTCCTGAGCCCAATTTTGGGAAGACTGCTGTGGAGAAAGTTGTTCAGTAAGAACTCTTGTAATGTTGTTCCAATATTTACATTAAGGAGCTCCAACAGTTTACCAAGGTCATAATGACTTTGAGAGATATCCATAGTAAATGAAAAAAAAGTATACTTCATGTCCCAGCCTGCCCTGTCAACATTCAAACATGGCTTGTCAGACCTGCATGTTAAAACATTGAATGTTGGGGTGTCTAATAATAGGGATCAGGTTCTTACATGCTATGATTAATGCATAGGCTTTGTTGTTCTTGTTTTCCCAAATGACGAGCTCTTTGTATGAGGTAGGTTGTACTGGGTCATTGTCTCCTTCTCCGACACACACTCCTTTCCATAACTCATTGAAGATGAGGGTGTGTTTTATCATCCGGGACCATTCAGGATAGTTTTCCTTGCCAGTGAGAACTATTCGTACCATGGAGATGATTGAATGCATTCTGTAAGAAAAAATTACTTTTGCTGATAGAAAACAATATATATGTTATTCCTTCCACTTCTCAAATATATATGTTATACCTTCCATATACCATATAACATATCGCCATAAAAAACTTAATGAATTTCAGGTTCACTTTTATTCCCATTCAAAATAATATATTATCACTCCATATAATATATTATTATTCTTACAGACATGAAATTCACCGCACCAATGTTTTCATGTAAAAAAATATCACACCAATCTGAACAGTAATTTAAAACTGCGCTGGTATCCAAACAAAATCACCAGATACCATTCAGGCAACATTCGAACTTATTTGAAACAACAACATTCAAAACGTATTTGAAACGACAGCATTCAAGATTTATAGCATTCAAAACGTATGTCAGCAACATTCAAAACTTTCATAACCAGTGTTCAAAACTTCCATAACCAACGTATGTCAGGCAACATTTAAAAAATTTCATAACCAGCGTATGTCAGGCAGCATTCAAAACTTTTATACCAGCGTTCAAAACTTCCATAACCAGCGTATGTCAGCAGCATTCAAAAATTTTCATAACCAACGTACAAAACTTATGGGATCTCCGCCTGGCACCACGAACATGTGAAGAGACCCGGGCTCATCACGCTTTCGCTGCGCTCACACACCATTCACTATCTGAATACCATTACCATACACATTACCATTCGATATCATTACCATATGACAACGTTATATCACAGGACAACATGGTTTGGAGAGGCGGTATAACACAGTAAATTCAAGCGATGGATCAAGCGGTGGAGGGTGGTTTAGCACAGTCAATTCAACAGCATAACATATCAACACCGCAACACATAAATATGATACCAAGCAACAAGGAGGAGCGGTCAAACGCCATTGATCCCAACACGATTTCCCATTGCAATCCAGCACCACATAGATTGCAGTCAAACACATACAATAATGCAGTAAAACGCAATATCAATTCACTGAAAAATACAGAGGACAGAGGCATTGAGGTAATGAAACACAATGCAGAGGATAGAGCTCAGTCAGAATAGTTCTCAGGTCAGAACGATAGAGGACAACGCTCAATGGACAATGCTCAAACCAGCGTACAACCCACAGTAGCAAAAAAAATGAAGGGAGTTACAACTATTTTGAGAACTGGCTCTGATACCATATCAGGCCAGGCAGTAACTCCAATAGGCAGTAAAACTGATTCGATTCATTTCATTAGGTATGTTATTGTTATATACAAAAGGGTGTGACTGCTCAATTCATCTCCTGATGACTTTTCACATTCCTAATTTAACTATTTACATAAATTCACCCAATCGTGAGGATTAGGTGTCAACAAAACATGCAACTCCAGGAATTGCAGCAAGCCATGGAAAGATATAAGGAAGTTCCTACTACTGAGGAATTCATTAAAAAGGGGTTGGAATTGAATTCCCTCCTGATGAAACAACAAGAGAACTTTTGCAAAAATATGTCACACATTACTCCTTATTTGATCACGAGCGACTAGCTAACAGACAAGGTGATCAACTAGAGAACCTAGTTTACTGATTTGAACACCAGAATCTTATAATTCATCGAATTGCAGGAAACAGAAGATGGAAGGAAATCCAATCTACCTGAGATTGAGGAGACACACAAAGACATTCTTTTCATGGATTGGGACGCGAGAATCAAGTAAGATGAGCTAGCAGTGACAAGGGTAGTTGGTGTATCAAAGAATGTAAGCAAGGTGGTGAACCACACTTTGTTTGTCACCAACCTTGTAAAGGAAGGCAATCTAAAAGAAATGCCCGATTTAGGTGCTTTGCATAAAAGTTGGCAGAAAAAGGTAGAGACTCAAAGGGAAGAAATCGCAAAATTGACCAAGACCGACTGGGATTCGTACTGGAAATACCTCGTCAAGGCGCATAGTCAAATCATGACCCTTAATTTCTCACTTCATTCGACGCAGCGGATGTTGCCACCTCTCAACGATGTGATTTTCATAGGACAACTCAAGACACATTTTGGGGCACCTCCTTAACTCAAACCAATGACCAATATATATGCGATTTGGAGGAAAAGCTAGCAGATAGCAAATCATCATCTTAACCTCTGCTCATCAAGCCACTGTTTATTTTTAGAGTTAGTTAACTAGTTAGGAGGAAGGTTGTTTGAAACCTCCTCAAATTTTTGTATAATCTATTTTTTCACATTATTTAGAATAGTATTTATACCCTTCTCATGCATTTAGAGAAGGGCCCAAAATTTTATCAAAAAAATTTGCAAAGAAAGAACTTTTGTAAGTTTGTGAATGCTTTGGTGAAATTATGGAACATGATCGTTTCTTTTAGATGTCATACTACTTTCCTTTGTTTATGCACTATTGTGTTCTTGGGAGATAATTTGATTTGAAGAAAGGGTTGATCCATGTCATTAGTCAAATGAGCAAAACTTCACACATATGGTACTATTATCTTGTATGATTGATTTTGTTTTTGTTTAATTAGTGACAACACTTTACTTTCATGAATTTTATGTGAGATTTATCCTTTCTGTTAAGCGTTAATTACACTATTTTATGATGCCTAGCTGAAATTGTTGATTTTCATATATAACTCATCATATATGCGATATATTTTATAAATTTCTTTGACTAACTATTTAGTCAAAGAAATTATCTTTATACGTTATCATCTTTGTTTATGTGTGATTGATCTTTATTATCACATGTTAAGCATATACCTTTGTAGATCGCATACAACACATAAATACCCGTGTTTATATTAGAATACATTAGTTTAGAGATTTGCATGATAGAATAGGTCATTTATATTATCATTATTCTATTGCAATCACTCGTGAACCACCCACTCTCATATTAAAACCCACACTGAGAAATTGGTCCCATTATCCCCAGTCAGAGCCGCCACTTTAAACAGAAAAGGAGTTGTCTTAAGGTCTGGACCGGGTGGTTACCCCCCATGTTGGGGCAGCAGAATTTTAAGGCCGCAATGCCCGACGAAGTCACTACAAGAACACAAACATTGCTCCAACTTCTAGCGAGCCTGGACAGTACCTCAACAGAGTTGCTTTCTTCACCTCTCTGCTCAAGAATCCTTTCTCTTCTTTTGCCTTTATTTATATGTTTAAAGAGGACTATGCATAGACACTTATTCATTTTATGGGAAGAAGAGGGATCTTGACTTATTTAGAGCAAGTGAGGTTGTTCCATTAGAGAAGCATATAAATACCTTTGATTTAGGTTTGCTTGTTCAAAATTTTTCCCTTTTCCTCCTCTATTGTTTGGATAAGTGTGAAAACACCGAATCATAAAGAACCGAGTGCAGGCATAAGGTTTCCTGGAATAGACACAGGTATCATGGTTTGACACAAAAATATCCTTACGGATAGATCATATTTTCCTTCAAAACATCATCGACCAAAATATATAACCAACACAAAGAAGAAGGACACAAAGTTAGCCAAATGTTGCAATGTCACAAAGTCTTCTTCTATTTTGCTACATTTTCTTTCGAGCCCAAATAGGACACACTTCACGCCAAGTCTTATTAACAAAACAAAATGGAAAAGACATGACACAACAATAAAGTGAAACCAAAGAAGAAACAAAGGAGGCTAAACCAAACATGATGCAAGACATAATTAAGAAAAAACAAGAAATACTACTGAGAAAAAGTGCAGAATGAGTGTAAGAGAGGGGAAACTAGAATGCAACTAGTCGTACTCCTGACCTAACAACTAGAATTTCAGGGTCACATATAATGAAATTTCCAATTTATCCATCGTAATTGTTCCCAACCCGCAATCACAAAGGTATGATCGATTAGAAAATATATTAAATAGAGTGCAACATAAAAGATCATAATTTAAAGAAATTTCACAACAGAAAGGTCTTTCCTATTGGCAGAAAGATGTGTCACAACCATTACTCCTAACTAGTTCATATTCTTACCTTTCTGATGAAGACCATAGTTAAGCAAAGCTTGGAATCTTCTTGCGAACGTATCTTCATTTGCAACATACTTCTTAGCAAGCATGAGGAAGTATTGAAACATGTTATTCACGATGGAGCTTTATAGGTAAGGTTGCTCCAACCATTCAGTTCATGAAACTCGGAACAATCCTCATGAGAATCCTGAAATATTTGAAAATATGGATTTGCAATTAAAAGTGTAGGATCAAGATGAGAATCTTGTAAGGGAAAATTTATTTGATCATATTCAGAAGGCTTTTCAAGATAGTGAGGCCCTAACATAACCATCAACAAAGGCTAAAGTGCCTCAACTGCTTGATAAGTATCTGAATTGTGAGATAAACCATAAATATTAATCGATGTGAAAAAACTATCATCAAACATACTGGTGGGAAAATGATAAAACAAATAACAATTACTATTATGATTAGATGGATTGTTTATGGCATGAGAGCCTTGGTTCAAATATGCTTCAATTTGAACATTTGTATGAATGCCTTAAATAAATGAATCATCTTCCTTATATGACAACTCATTTCCTTGTAACTGGTAACCTACCCCACTAGCATCGTGATCATCGAAATAAGTGAAAGTGAATTCCAATACCGCAAACACATGAAACCAGTTAGGATACAATGAGTGAAGAAGAATTTGATTTGTCAAATAACTTATGCATTCATTATTACTCAAGAGGATTTCAAGTGCGATGAAGGGAAATATTTACAATATGACATTCACAAGAAAAACCAGGATTTGACTATTATGAAATGAATATGATAGGTATGATTCCTTCACCCAAAGATAGTCTTTGAAATGATCAACTTCACAATTCCAAGACTCTATGAGATAAAAGCATTTGAAACATGAGTTAAGTACAAGAGCCTTGACTGGAGATGAATCACGTGAAACAAAATCTTGAATCTGATCAACAACCAAATCTCAAAAGTTTGAAATATTACATCTGAAATACCAAACAGATTTCAAAAATGTATTTACATCGAGTGAAACCATGAAAATAGAAGGATTGTGTGAGAGAAACCATATCTTAAATAGTTTGGGGGGCTTACTAGAGTCATGAGATATGAACATAACCAAAATAGAAGTTGAAGTGCCTCAACTTCCTGGCAAGTCCTAGAACTTTTAAGGATTATAAAATCACATACTAAAGATTAAACCAGATCGTGCATGGTGTGAGAACAAATTCTACCACTAATTTCAATAAGAGCACTGCTCATCGGATGGTAGCCATCTCTGTGACTGATCTAGCTAGATTTTTCAACTTCTACAGCCATATTACTCAAGTTGAAAGATTCTTCTGATCACAAATATGAATATGTATGAATCAGAGAAATTTCATGAGCAAGTTGATTTGAAGAGATGTCTTCATGGAAGAGAAGAGATGATGAGGGATGGAAAGAGTGCTCAATGATTTGATTTTTTTCATTTTCATCATGGGTAATCTCACTACCTTATATCAATTGAGAAGTTAACTCATCAGGTGAAGAACTTGATGAGAATGGAGTATCTTTGTCATGAGTATATGTGTTGAAAACGGTAGAGCACAAGGGATAGTGAGATGAAGAGGAAGTTTTGATAAAAGCATATTTTTGACCGAATTTGATTTTAGATCTAAATTGAAGCCATCATGAGAAATTGAAAGATCAATTGATGCACCTGGGTGTTCATAATTGTGTACATCAACATAGTCACCATCATTGGAATGATTGTTTCCCAAGGATACAGATTGATTGAAAGAATTTATTGCTTTTGATTCACTACTGAGATTAGCAGATTGAAATTCATCTAAGAATCAAAGCACATCATATTGACACGGGGGACTTTGAGAAAGGGAAGAGAGATCAAGAATATCTTCACTTTCCTCCTCCTCTACCATTGTAATGTGACTACCTTGTATATGATCTCAATTTGAACCAACAACTGGGAAATCAGGAGAGCATGAAGAGCTAGTTGGTGGATCATATTGATCAAGCAAATCATGATATGCAAGGTCATAACATGTAGATGATAGAGGATGACAAATGTCCCTTAAAGGAGTAACACTTTCAATGGAACTAGATTAAAAATTGTTATTTAGATTACTAATGTCATCTTGAGGATTGAACGAATTAGCCTTCACCCTAGGCTCCATGAGCCATTCCGAGGTTTCTTGCATTAGATCTAAATCATGAAAAGATAGAGGAGGATGAAGATATGGATTAGGAATTTGATTTGCAGATTTTCGAACATTATTATCATTGTGAGGAGGCACCCTCATTGGAACTAGAAAATGACGAAGAAAAGGAACAAAAGCAGTAATAGGTTCCTCCTCTACAATTGGGAGCATCTCATGGTTTACAAAAGTTGGGGAACCATAAACATCAGGTGGTTTGGATTCACCATGAAAAGAGATATGAACCAAATACTTGAACGTTTGTTTAAAGAAATCCTAATCTGTATTTTCTTCAGGAAATTTATAGGAAAGGTGAAGGAAACAACCAAATAAATCCTCAATCGATTCATTAGGCTTCATTCTTAGTTTATTAATTATTTTAAGCATCCCGGTAATCATACCTATCAAATGATTTATGAAGATCCTTCGCAAGTTGGTCGAATGAATGGATAGAAGAAACAGATAATGTGTGACACCATATCTTAACATGACCTTCAAATGTGAGGGTGGGCAACTTAGCCATGACATATTTGCAATTTATTCCATTAGAAAGGAAAAAATGGAAAAATTCAAACAAATGTTTGCGAAGAGTCAATTCACCCTCACCATCAAACTTAAATTGGGACATGTTATGAAAAACTTCTGCAGGGGTGGTAAGATTAAGCTCTTTAGAAAAAATCCAAGGATTATGATTTGGGGAAGAGCCATTTTGAATAAGAGATTCAAAGAAGACTCAACGGGCATAGCCTGTCGTTCGGCCCTCCTTTTATCACCATTTGTTGACGGTGCCAGAAATCCATCAACCAAGGGGTTCTCCCTGATATGAAGTCCCAATTAGACCTCACATTGTTTGGAATAGGAGCCCCATCATGAGTATCGACCTGGTTTCCATGTATGCTTATAAATTTTCCTTGGCTTTAGCTGTTAGCAAGAGAGAGAAACATGTATGTTCCTTTTCAAAAAGAAAGTAAGTGTACCTGGTGAATGTTCGGTTGCAAGTGTATGAAGGTTCTTCTACTACAGAGGAAGGAAAGGTAAACCTCTAAGAGAGAGGTAATAGTACCACAATAGTAGAGACACAAAAAAAAAAAGAGAATCGCCTAACATCAAGCAGAATAGTCCACATAGATGTGTCAATTGTTACAACCATTACAACACATTCTCAACACGATAAACACTAAAATAATCGAAATAGTTCAACTAATTTAGTACAAGTGAAAGAAAACATGAATTATAAATGTTCACAAAACAGTCTTACAAATATTCATAATCCATGCATGAAAACATGCCAACGACCAGGCTTCAATTATTAAGTAAAAGTCCCAAGATACATGAATACAACGAACCTCATTAGCTCTAATAGTGGAGCATTGGAGCCATGACTTGCTCCCCAAAAGTACTAACTATGTCTCTTTGATGCCTTATGGGAGAAGCCAAGGTCAAAAGTCCCCCTGCCTGTACAATGAGGGTGTATATATAACAAATGGCATGATTCTTCACCTCCCTTGTGAGTCTTCGACTACCCTCTTCCTATTTGAATTCTCATGACTTTTTGACTTCTTACATGACTTTTCACATTACATAAATTACTCTCGAACTTCCACTTTACATTATATTTCTCCAATATTGAATTACATATAATGATGTGGCACATGATGACTCATGACATGACATGAAATGACACTGATGACATGGACTGCATGATGATGTGGAAATGTCAAGCCATTCTTTACTACTTCTTCAAAAGATGGTGCATGTTCCTCTTATTCCTCCTCCTTATGACTTGAAGATAATGATTCTTCAATGTGGTCTTGATCTTCCATCTTCTGTTATAGTTTGGTGTTCCTTCATCTTCTTGCCTGATGATCATCTTATCTCCTCCGTTCCTTAGGTGTCTTTTAGCATGTCCTCCTTCTCCATCTCCTTCTTCATCACCTTTCCATAGCATGATAGAGTACCTACATATGCAATCCACTCATGACAAGATGACATTAGTTTGATAAACCCCTAGTCTAAGATGTTGCATGATGATGCACTGACTAAGTCGGAACCAAGAGGTAGACTAAGGGAGAGGTTTAGTGACTTCAAAATTGTGTAGCTTAGGCAGTCAAGGGTTAGGCTTGAGCCTTGAGACTACGCAATGCATAGTTCAGGCTTGGACTGAGCAAGGAAATTGTGCAGTTAGGGAGCTCAGGGAGCCAGGATGAGGGATTGAGCATTGATTTTTCCCATTGCGTAATTCTATAAGGAAGAGGAGCCCATGCGACTCCACAATTACATAGTTCAAGATCTCAGGTTTGAGGCTCAAGCCTTGAGATTGCACAATGCACAATACTGACTGTGCAAGAGAGAGAAATTGCGTAGTTTTTGAGGTTAGAGGTTGAGCTTTAGCACTGTGATTGTGCAACGAAAAATACTAGAAGGAAGGAAACATGCATTGCATAGTACCAAGAGTAGGGTTGCAACTTGAGTGATGATACTGCACAATGCACAAATCAGGAGGGCTAGATGAGGCTAGGTTGTCTGGTTGGGAAAATTTTCCAAATTTGACTAAGTATGGTATCTGTGCAACTAATGTGAAAAGTGGAAATACTTGATTGTGATCACACACTTAGAACACATGACGTCACAACAAATATCATCTAGAACATATGAGTAACATTCTTCCCTTAATGCGACAACTTACGACAAGTGCGACACCAAAGGTACACTTTGCGACGACTGTGACGACACTTGTGCGACAATGCTTTAAACTTTGGAAATGAGTGCGATACATGTTTACCTGGTAAGTACAACTCATTGATGCAAATATTACTCGTTGAAACACTCCAAAACTAGATTTCATACATTGTGCGACACTCCATATGCTAAAATACGACATTTACTATATGAAGAGAAAAGGGGGAACGACACTTACGATATGTGAATGATAGTGAAAGTGACACATTCCATAGTGAAGATAACATGAAAATGACACTAATTAAAGTGAAAAAAAAAAGCGAAAAAAAAGCATGAAAAAGCCACTCATGAAAGTGAAGGTGCACAACAGTGACAATTTGAAAAACTTACCAAAATAGAAGTACAAACACAACCGAAATTGAGGGACTCTTAATAACTGTGCGCACTAACTGTCGACATGGGTTGAACACTACACAACCACTTTCTTGATGAACTGTGCTATGCTTGTTCAAGCTTGTGTAAAATAATGCGCTCTTGAACTTGTTACAAAATGAGCATGTGTGAGCAAGTGACTTCGACCAATCAAGAAGTGACCACAGAACGACCGATCACAAGATCCACAGTAGGAAAATTCAAGTGTAATTAAAATTTTGGAGGGTGTTTGTCGTAGTGACAACACGTCTTTTGCCACTTTTCAAACCTCACATGCCAACCTGATGTTTTAACCATCCATGTCACCCTAACCTTTACTTTTGGTGAGCACATTTTACCCTCCCGGAAGACCAACTCTACGACGTAGATTCTATACGACACTTACCAGACCTCTTTTTTGTCTCTAGTAATCAAAATTAGTTGGGACCCGGCTTTGCAAATATTAAAAATGGGCCCTTACACATCATCAACATTACACTTCATCTCAAAATTCTCTTCGCGTGCTTCTTCTTTGCTCATTCAGGGGTGAACTCCCAAGGAATTTGTCTCTTGACAAATTGTCTTTAACGAACTTCTAGTTTTGTCTCCCTAGACTCTGTCAAATGACATCCCCGACACTTTAGCTTCTCCACTCTTTTGATTTTCCAGGACAATAGTATTTTATTTCCTGTCAGAACTCTCCTTTTGTTACCATTATACTATGAACTTGCACAGGCTTTAATAAACTAAGTCTTAGACCGTATCTGTCCTTGACCCTTTTTTTCATAGGGTTACAAACAAATTCTTCCTTCTTGCAGCTCTATTTTTCCTCTCTCTGCAACACTCTTCAATGCCTTCTTCTTGTCCTTGTGGGTCTCCATGCTTATTATGTGCTACTTTGATTGTTTTCGTTGCATCACTTTGATTGTACACAACATTTAGATCATCGATCACATAATTAGATCAATGATTAATGCCTTCTTGACACTCTTGTGTTATCCCTATGAAACATTCTTCCTCTTAAACTCTAATATAACATGACCACAACATATATGCATTACACTCAAATTTGACATAATACACAAAGCTTAAATCCACACAATAACATAGGGTTCAATTGGACACAAACAAAGCATTCACAAAGTCTTTCACGCTGACAATATGGTGTTTATTTCCATAAATATTCACACAAATACACATAATAATTACATACAAAGCCCATATGCCTCTTAGGCTTGATCTACATGTAATTCACTCTCTTGGGTCTTGTGGCCATACTCGGCCCCGCTCTGGCAATCCTCTCGATATTCCTCTCCTCTTACCTTCTTACTTATCTGCCTCTTAGGTATCTTTTATACAAAAAATTATTATGAACTACATTCAGTTCAGATCCACTAATCACTCAACAAACCTCTATTCTGGGACCTTCTATATTCACATATCTTTCAAGAGATCTAACTAAGTCTAATATCTCTCTAACTCTCACAAATATTCTCAAGGTCTCTTCTTAGAAGTAGGTCTAATTACAATCTCAATCCTATTTACACAAATTCTCTAAATTTTCTTAGAAACATAGGAAATACAAATAATTAAATAGTTACACTCAATTAGGGAACCATCTCCCTTGGTAATGAAAGACCCCTAAGTCTAGTCAAAATGTGTTTTGAGTTGGAGGTAAGATGCTCCTGCATGAAAGATGGATGACAAACAATATAATGATTCAATCCAGATCAATTCCAAATGGAATTAATGAGATTGCACAACTTTCTTCATCAATGTCTCATTCAATATGACTTGCTCATTAATCACATATATAATGAATGTTTCTACACTTTTCTTTAATAATATGTCTCATAAAATTAAACTATCAACAATTTTGAAACTAGAGACAATTAATTTCCCTAACTTGTTCACCTTCATGTACTAGTAAATACCACTACTAACCAATTTCTAGATAGAATTTACAAGTTTGTATACTTGATATGAATTCCCACTAAATTCTATATACAATGAATTAGCCCCCACAACATTTTTCAAATGTTCTAAAATATAGTCAATTTTCTAGACAATATTGCTATCAACCAAATTTTCATCTTCTTCACTTGTATTTCCTAAACAATACTAATACTAACCATTTTTTTATTATAACAAAATCAATAATTTTACATGACTTTCTTTATCCAAACATGAATTCATACTAATTCCATATAAAATTATATATTTCCCCTACATTTTTTTCATTAATTATTTTATATATCGTATAAAATAAAATTTCCCATTAAAATTTTTCTTTTTAATATATATACTAAATCAATTCAACTTTCTCTTTTTTAATATATATACTAAATCAATTCAACTTTCTCTTTTTTAATATATATACTAAATCAATTCAACCCTCTTTTTTAATATATATACTAGGTTCTTGTCATTGGAAAACGAAACAGTCTGTTTATCAAATTGGTGCTGCTGGATTTCCACAAGCGTCAATACGGTGTGCCAACAATATTTCCAAAAGCGTCACTACAGTGTGACGACAATATCCAAAAGTATCACTTTGCATGACTTTTCCACATAAATATTTCTGACTTTGCAGCTCACATGAATACAATGATTTTCAGCACAGCTTCCCCATGACATTGTAGCAGTGAATACAATGATTTCTGCCTTCTTTTCCATGTTTTATTTTACTTTGTACCAGTCAATACAATGTATTTAGACTTTTCAACCTACTCTGCATCTTCAATGACTCTAGAAGACCTCCAATACTCTGCATCTTCAATGACTCTAGAAGACCTCCAATATTTATATGTGTGCTTGGCAAACAAGGGAACTTACAGGCAAGCCTTTGAAGTCGTTAGATTTAGGATAGAGAGATAATAATGTGGCTTCTGCTCCTGGCAACTACAACTGCAGCAGCTATTAGTTATTCCATGAAGCCATTTCATTCCTCTCATGTTGATAGGGACTATGATCACCTGTATGATATTGTTTTGAAGGAAGATGAAGGCAGTGTGGAGCAAACTGAATTCACGTCATTCATTCAGGAAGACGCTTTTGTCATTCAGAAAGGCACTCACATCGGTTCCGGATGCATCGCTACTCAACTCGACCGTAGCAAACTCTCATAACATCTGCTCCTCGAATGGCATTTTCTGCAGAAAGGACACTAAACGAGTGATTGCCATAATACTTCCTGGATTGGGATTGGGATTGCAAGGTGCCATTTCACCATCTCTTGCCAGGAAGAATTTGACAGGAAGAATTCCAACAGAGTTTGGGCAGTTAAATGCCCTGGCAGCACTCGACCTCAGCTATAATTTGCTCAGTGGTTATATTCCAATAACGCTGTGTAATTGTACAAAGCTGCAATCAATCCGACTTTCAATAAACAGCTTGATAGGAGGCATTCCTCAAAGCATGGGGAATTTGACTAGCTTGAGATTGCTGATTTTATCCAGTAACCAGTTGGAGGGAAAATTTCCGGACTCTCTCAGTCTTATATCTACTTTGGAACTCTCTCAATCTTATATCTACTTTGGAACAACTGGATTTGGCCAAAAATTATTTAAGTGGTGAGATTCCTTAGGATCTCTCTATGCTATTTAATCTAGCATATTTCGATGTTTCATCAAACAAATTATGTGGGAGAATCCCACTTGGAACACAATTTGATACTTTCAATACAACTTCCTTCAAAAAAAAGACAAGTGTTTATGTGGTTCTCCCTTACCAGAATGTAACAAAAAAGAAAAACAAGCCCAAAACAGCATAGGGGAAGTGTTACTCAGGCCGATCCATATGTTTTATCTTTTGAACTCAATACGTTTGTTTGTTTGTTTTTTTTGTTTTTTTTGTTTTTTTTTTTTTTTTTT